>MU228374.1:439226-471520 GCA_018584345.1 Thuja plicata | reverse complement strand
GCTTACATTTGAATTACAATTACATATCTATTCAATATCATAGCTTCATTGTTAGATTCAATTCTACTACTTGCTAGCATTCTTATTTCAATTATTGATTTCAAGGTTAATTCCTAAATCAGGGTTTTAGTAAGGCAAACCCCTCCCCCACAACAAAAAAACATTTTTCTTGCAGGTACAGGTTCAGGACTATAGATCCGAGGCCAGATCTGGATACCCTTTTCGATTTTCCTTTGGACTGTGCAAACAGGGACACTTTCAGAGTTGAGCAGATCGAGTTGGAAAAAGTGGTACAGGGTCAACCTTTTTTATAAGACGACATCGGAATGGAAAAATATTTCTGGGTTTTGTCCGTCTCTGTGTTCCAGTTTGGTATCAACTGTCAGCATCTCCAGAAATAGTCTACAGATCTAATAAAATAGGAATCTTTGATCTGCAATATTTCAAGGTTAGTACATTTCTATCATTCATTTCAATTCAAATCCTTAATCATTCTAAATCTATCACACATTTACAATCACATCCATTTCAACACACATCTTAAGAGGGAAACCTAGGATCTCCTTCTTTATTCTTATTTCCAATAGATTGATTCATTTATGCATTGATCCTTTTGGGTTGATCAATTTGGATCCTTCCTTTGTGCATTTGAGAATAAAGGGGAATATCTTATCTTTCCCTCCACTCTAAACATTAAATGTAAGGTGAAAAATGATTTGAGTATCAAAACACTCTTATTCCATGAACATCATTTTTTTCCTTTACAGTATATAGTTCAAGTTTCCTGCATCTTGGTATCATAATTCTATTGTTAACACAGTTCCTGTAGCCAAAGTCGCAGGATAGTCCAGTACTTCCTGCAGCCAAAGAAGCAAAGCTATTGAAACATTATAATTGTGCTCTCAAGTCTTTATGTTTCCAAGTTTTAGTGTTCCTTCAAGCACTTTCACTTCTGCATTTCCTTTCAAAGAAATTTATTTCCTATAGTTATAAAACAATTTCCTTTGAAAGCAATTTGTTTCCTGCAGCTAAAGAATAGTTTCCTTTCAAAAGAAATTAGTTTCCTACAACCATAGCATGGTTGGAGTAAGAATCCTTGGTGCATATAATTTTTTGACCCGTTTCAAGTAATACATCCCTGTGTTGATAAATTAAATGAGTTTCTATAAAGGAGGATAGCTACTTGGTCGGATGTCCAATCCCTGAGTCATGGTACTTGCCTAGTTTTTGATACCTTAATAGAACCGATCATTTTTGGCACCATTGTCAGAGATGGTGTGGAGCCAAGTTTTTTTACACAACCATTTGTAGAATTCAATTCAAGCATGTACATCCTTTTTTAAATAGAGTTTTCTATCAAAAATTCTTTCACTCCACCATTGCAATCTTTAATTTATCTGTATGCATAGAACAATAAGAGACGCTCTAGGAAGGTACTTCACAAACCACCCCAACAACCATTTAGGAGATATCTTTGTACTAGAAGGAGATAAAGAGGAGGGTCATTTTGTGGATGCAATTGTAGACCTTGTTTTGTTAACATCATCATCATCATCTTTAGGAGGTGATCCACTAAACTTTCACCTTCTAGAAGGTGAACTTGAGTTTAATCCATTTGCAAAAGCCTTGGCCAATCTCAGAATCCAATACCCAGACAATCAAGAAGAAAATACACTGCCTCTAGTCATTTACCAACCCCAAGGACTCCCTTAGTGTCCACCCAGGATGGAAAACCCCCTACCTTTCCATTTCCCATTATTGATCAGTATGATAATCACAACCTCAAGAATATTCCCTCTTCAGCGCTCCCCAAATTCTATGGCCTAGTGATCGAAGATCCAGATACCTTTCTCTTTGAGTTTGACATCATTTTCCATAGTTATGACTACACCATGGATGCCCATAGGCTCAAATTGTTTCATGCAACTCTCAAGGAGTCTACATTAAGATGGTTTATGGACTTAGGTTAGGACGTTGTCCATGATTGGGAAGAAATGAAGGTAGATTTCTTGATGAAGTATAAATAATATTGTAGGGGAAATGATATGAGAGGGGATGACATCTTCAAGATGACACATAAGGAGGACGAAAGTATAGAGGATTTTGTGTCAAGATTCTTGTTCAGTTTGCATAAAAATACTCATCACCAACTAAATGAGGACTCCCAAAAACTTCTCTTTTTATGGGGTATAAATGAAGGATGCACTGAAGCCTTGGATCTAATGGCTGAGGGAGATATGACCCAATCTATGTGGGGTGATATCAAGAAAATATGCCTCAATTACTCAAGAGATACGAAAAAAAAGGGTAGAGGATATAGGGCAATAATAGGAAAAAATAATGGCACTGGGGCCTCTCAGATATAAATCACACATTTGTTGTCTGAATTTAAGCATGACATCATCAATAACATAGCCACCTAGTTGGACACAATGTAGGCAAAAAAAAGTGTGAGGAGGCCAAAGCTATTCTGTCCACATTGTAGACAAAAGAAGTGAGATTGTCGTTGCAAGTTGGTTGCCAACACAAAGACTGCACAACTACCCGCTGATTACAAGCCAATTGAAGGAGATGATGAGATATTATTCTTCATTGCACAACAAAGACCATGGGCTCAAAGAAAAGGTATGCCTCAAGACCCTCTTACTTTTAATGGTCCATTTTATAGTAGTCAATGACAACCACATGTGAATAATCAATACCCTCCTTGGAATAATACGCAACCTCAGTGGCAGCCTTACCCAAGTCCTCAATGGAAACAAACCCAAGGGAATTGGAAATATCCACAAGGGAATTGGAAACAAAATCCTCAGTGGTGGGGAGGTCAGCAATGGCCAAACTAGTAGTAGGGACTCCTGCAACCACCACAACAACCACAATAGAAATCACTTCTACCACCTCCTGTAGCCACTACAACACCCGCTAAGCCAACTCAACTCCCTTCCTAAACTCATCCAAATCCTAATAATAGGCCACCAAAACCTCTACAAAATGTATATTCTGTTGACCCAAACCAATACCCTGCCTACACAATCAATGACATCCATTTAAAGTCAGACACTATTCTGCCAACACCTCCTATTATAACTGAAGTAAATCCTAATGATCATATGCCTCAAAATACTCCAGAGTCCACTCCAATAGGCCCGACGGTATTACCAGACAAATTCTAGTCAGTTCCACCTCCCTTTCCACAAAGGTTGCAGAATGATCACTCTAAACCTATGAATAATGCAACCTTTGACATCCTAGACCAACTTAAGAACATTAATGTTCAGATTCCTCTTTTTCAAGAAATAAAGGATGTCCCCACCTATGGAAATGCTATCAAGGAGGTCTACTTTAAAAAGCCTATTCATAAGCGGAAGGACCCCCAGATAGTTGATGTCCTGGGGAAACTTGTTGATATCATGCTAGGCAAAATAGTGGTCCCTAAGTATTCTGACCCAGGTAGCCTGGTTGTTGAAGTTACCATCAATGGGATAGACATAAAAAATAGTTTGATATACTTAGGAGCTGCCATAAATGTCACGGCTAAGGACATCATGCAGCAACTCAAAATCACTAACCTCTGGGAAACACTAGCTTTCCTCCAGCTCATAGACAGTTCTACAGTCAAACCCAACGGGGTAGTAGAGGATATAGTTATTGACCTAGAAACCTGGTCTTACCATGCACACTTTATGATCCTCTCTCCTAAAGCCACATTAGGAGGCTATCCCATAATTATTGGTCAACCTTGGCTGGCCACTTCTGTTGCCTTTATAGGATATCGTTCAGGTGGTATGACCATTTCTAATGGTCAACATACTTAGACATTAGTATTATACCCACCCGCACAACCAAAAATGGATTTAGCCTCACCAATTTGGCCTGACATTAGGGAGGAGGTTGAGGTAGTCAACTCATTAGCCCAACTCATGATGTTATAAAGGGATCCTTTCCTATAGCTATAGGAGGAGGAGACTGTAATCACCAACATTATGCAAAACCAGTATGGTCAAGATATAATTTCCATTAACTGTCTCAGCCCCCATAACTATTCCCTACAAGCTTTGTACCCTGATTGTTCTTTACCTCCATCTCTTGCAGCCGGGAAACTCTACCACCAATTTCTACCACATGAGGTCCAATCACCTCCATTAATGGATGCTTTTATGGTATAACTCTTAAAATAGTTGGAAGTTTCCCCTGACTATTTCTTATATATTAATAGCCAACTTACCAACCATCAACAAACATCTTTGGACAAACTGTTGAAAAACCATACCACCGCTTTCACTTGGGACTATTCAGATATGAAGGGCTTGGACCCTAAAATATGTACTCATAGGATTTTCCTAAAAGAAGACAAACCTCATGTCAGACAATTCCAGAGGTGTATAAACCCTGCGTTAAGAGAAATAGTCAAAACAAAGTTGCAAAAACTTCTTAATGCTGGTTTCATTTACCCCATTTCTGACAGCCAATGGGTCTCACATTTAGTCATTGTCCCAAAAAAAGGAGGAAAGTGGTGAGTATGTGTCGACTATAGGGAACTTAACAATGCCACCAAGAAGGACCATTTTCCCCTGCCATTTATTGACCAAGTCCTAGATTCCTTATCAGGAAAGTGTTATTTTTCTTTCCTAGACAGATATAGTGGCTACAACCAGATCAGGATCCTTCCTAAAGATTAGGAGAAAACCACATTCACTTTCCCTTTGGGAACATTTTCCTACTATGTACTTCATTTTTGCCTCTGTAATTCTCCAGCTACATTCCAACGAGCGGTCATCAACATTTTTCCTGATATCTCCCATGATTGCATGGAAATATACATGGACGACTTCACAACTTATGGGGAAACCTATAATGAGGCATTGGTCAATTTGGGCAAAGTTATTACTAGGTGTAAGGAGCATAATCTATCCCTCAACAATGAGAAATGCTCCATGATGATGCAGGAAGGTGTACAGTTGGGTCATTACATCTCTGTTAAGGGAATACAGGTAGATCCAGCTAAAATTAAAGTCATCATGAACCTGCCTACTCCCGCCAAACAGAAGGATGTCCGCAACTTTCTGGGGCATGTTGGTTATTATAGGCAATTTATTAAGGATTTAACCAAGTTAACATAGCCCATGTACTCCCTACTCACTAAGGATTCAGAATTTTTATGGATAACATCTTGTAAAGAATCCTTCCTGCAACTAAAGGTTGTACTTACTTAGGCACCAATTATCAGAGGACCTAATTGGGCATTGCCATTCCATATACACATAGATTCATCTGACCATGATGTAGGCACTATCCTAGGATAGAAATACGGACCTATAGAGCATGTCATCTACTTTATAAGCAAGAATTTAAAGGGCACAAAGATGAACTACATAGTCACTGAAACAAAACTTTTGGCTGTGATATATGCGCTGAAAAAGTTTCACCACTACATAACTAGTTACCCAATATTTTTGCATATTGATCATGCAGCCATCAAGTATTTGGTAAACAAGCCTATTATCACATGGAGGCTTGTCAGATGACTCCTATTGATAAAATAGTTCAAAATCACGATAATGGATAAACCGGGAAAAAAAAATGTAGTGGCTGATTTCCTCTCCAGATTACAGAAAGCTGATGACCCACATGTCATTGATGACAACTTTCCAGATGACCTCCTATTTTCTTTTTCCTTCCATACCTGCCAGTATGCTAACATCGCCAATTATTTGGTTTCTCAAAAGGTACCACCATATTTTTCTTCCAAGGAAAATAGGCTGTTAATTGAGAAAACATTTAATTTTTCTTGGCTGGCCGACTGTATCTTCTACACTGGACCCGATCAAATTTGAGAAGGTGTATTAGTGAGGATGAAAATTTAGACCTTATGGAAAGACATATTGTCAATTAGTGCCAAAATACTTAATCACTTATATGAATACAATGTTGACCGAGCCATCAGCTTGAAGTGTAACCCGAGCAGTTGCAATATCAGAACAGTATCACCTGAGTCACCAGTGTTACCCAAGTTACCATCTCTGAGTGATCAATGTGACCCAAGCACTCAGTGTCACCCGAGTGCCAGAGTTTCCAATTCACTATGTTGCTCGAGTGTTAGTATATCACCCGAGTGGATTACTGCACCCGAGTGTCAGCATTGGGCTGAATTAGCACATATTGTTTGATACTAATTATATATGTTAAGTAGCCAACTTATGAAGGTAATTGATTTGGATAGATATATATATGTAAGGTACTTTGTTTATCCAAAAATATGAATAACAATAGCAGAAGTAAGAGTATGGATATGAAAATATGAAGTGGCAGTTTGATTAGAAGGCTACAATAGTATAAAGGAATAGAAGAGACTCATCTATCACATTTAGGTGATCAGTATTATTTCAAAGGATCTTATTTAGAAAATCAGAGTTGCATAAAAAATATTCATTGGTTCATCCTAATAGGTCTATCAGCAAAATCCTTTAACAGGGTGGACTTAACAATCCTTATCAAATCTCCTAACAGAGTGCATACTTCATTGTATTGTATACATCCTTTAACAAGGTGGACCTAACAATCCTTATTTCTCCTAACAGAGCAGGCCATTAGAAGTGGTCAATTGTAAGCCTTAAGTGGCCAAATTTATTACTACAGTACTAAATCTTGTGGGTACCATCCCCACCCTAGTTTTACTTTCTATTTGGACACTTTTTGGGTACCAAATATTGTTTCATGTGTTATGAATGTTTTTTTTAAATGTTCCATGCATGCAATCAGATTAGACAATCTAATAAAGGATAAAAGTGAATAAGTTTTATTGGTTCCCGATTCACCCCCCTGTCAGTCACCTAGCCTCAATATATTTCCAAAAATTGGTATCAGAGCAAAGGTTCTCTTATCAGAAGTTTAACAACTTGAGAAAATATCAGAGGCAATGGAAATATACACACTGGAGAAAGCCATTGAAAATGAAAAGATAGATCTACAAGTGGCCATGGATCAAATCAGAAAACTCAAGGAGCAGCTCTCTCATTCCCTGAAAAGAAGAAAATATTTACCAGTGCAGTTGAATGATGAAATTTACATAGAAGAAAGAATTGAAGATTTATGCAAAGAAATAAGTTATGAAGAAGCTAATGCAGCCATTGAAGGCCTACTTGCAAAGAATCTCAATTTACATGAAGAAGTCAGAAAGTTGAAGAGAGAAGAAGAAATTCATTCAGTCAGAATATATGAAGTCATGGAACAAAAGAACCAAGAAGAAAATGACAGAGAAATGGCACAAGCACATAAAACATTTCTAAGTACAAGATTAGAGGAAAAATAAAATGAAATCCATCATTTGTCACTTCAACAAGAAGATATGATAAATCAACTCAATGGTGCAAATCAAGAAGTTATCAATCTGAGGTCTAAAAATGAAATAATGCAAAATGATCTCAATACTAAAAAGAAAACCAATGAGAGCATGATGAGTTCACAAGTAATCATGGATCAGTTGACAGAGAAAACTCAATTCAGACATCATGGACATACTGGATTAGGTTATACTAAACAAGGTGAATTATCACAGCAAGGAGATCAAAAGAACAAGAAACCTACTTGTGATCATTGTGGTATGTTAGGGAACACATAAAATAAGTGTTGGAGAAATGGGAAGTCAAATTTTAATGGAAAATGCTATAGGTGCAACAAACATGGACATAGGGAAAGTGAATGCACTCAAAAACCTAAGTTTGAAGGAAAATGTTTCAATTGTAACAAACAAGCTCATAAGTCTTCCGAGTGCAAAAATAAGAAATGGAACCCTGCTGAACAACTAGCTAAAGAAATTTTTGGTTGGGATTACAAAACATGGAGCAGATGTTTCCATTGTGGTGAATATGGGAATATTGGTACAAATTGTGCAAAGACTTACCTCAGAAAAAGGAATCCTAGTAAGAGATGTTATGTGTGTAAACAACTCAATCATCTAAGCAAGAATTGTATGAATAGAGAAAAAGTGGATACTGGCTTTGAGAAAGGCAAAGCAAGAGTTTCTAAAATCAAAACTTAGATGATTCAGTACTGGGTAAGGAAGTCTTCTGAGAATTCAGACCAAAACAATGAAGGATTGAATGGCACCCAAAACAGTGAGCTGGGTGGATCCACCATCTCCAAATAAATATGCAAGGAGATAACTGGAACTATGAATGCAAACCATCACACATTAGTTCCAGATATGCTAGCAAGTCCAAATCTACATATTAACGCACTAGGCAACATTATGGTTCTAACTGAGTCAGGATCTCAGTTACATCCGAGTTACTCAGGCTTAACCGAGTTAAGTCAAGTTGAATAGTTTCAAAGATGTAAAGATTAGTTTTCACCGAGTTTCTGAGTAAGTATGGGAAAACTACCTGAGCTATGCCAGCTACCATGTACGGAGCATTTAATGAAAACTTTATGATGAAATTTCTCATAAATGGTGAAATCAAAGGGTTATTGTTTACAGTTTACAGAATGATTAAGAGCTTATAGCGATCTCAGAGTGAATTTGTGTTTGAAAGTTTTAGTTGCAACAATTTTTTATCTATCCTCTGAGTGTTATGGAATCTTCATCCAGCAGTAAGGTTAAGAAGGGATCTGAGATATTAGTGAGGAATGTTGTCTATAAACTGCCAAAGTTTAAACTTCATCCAACAATTGAAGAGGAGATAAATCTGATGGGAGCCCATTCCCAAATTCCTCCTAAGGTACTATTGATTCACAACATCTGAGCTTTCTATCATTGTATCATTCAATAGCTAGGCACATTGGAGATGAATAAAGCATATGAGAAACTTTGTGTGGATGGAAACCTAAAGCCGAAACACAAACACCTCAAAGTCAAGGGTTTAACTCATATCATACATATGCAAAATAACTTTCAGATAAAGTGGATTAGGTTTGTTCTGATCCATGTTCACGACATGCATCTCTGGTTGGAGCAACCAGTGAAGATCACTAAGATGATGGTACATCGAGTGACATGGTACCCAATGCTTGAAAAAACAAAAGCTACCAAAACCCTACCTCGAGATGACCTAGCCAAGAAGACTCTTGCCGAGTGGGATGGAAGAGGCATGAATTTGAATGGAGTCACTGACATGGAACTGAAGTTTGGAATTCATGTGATTGTACACAAGACATATAGTTCAATCCAACCAAACAGTATACGATGTGAGGCTGTAGACTTGGCATACAAAGTGGTCAAGAACAATCTGTCATTCGACCTTGCCGAGTTGCAACTCATCCAACTAAGAAAAAACATGGAGAGTAACCGGGCATCCAAGACCAATCTATGTAAGTTTGTTTCACTTCTGGTCTGCATATTCTTTTATGTTCAGAAGTTTTTCCCTTCAAAAGGCACAATTGTATGGAAAAAGGATATACCTATAGTCTATTAGATAAATAGAAGAATTGGGAGATAAATTTGAAAGCATCATGGATGCTTACTTTGAAAGTTTCAGAGATAAAATGCAGAATAGATATATAGAATTCCAAAATAATTGGTAGAGGACTATAAGGATGATACTTTCTTCCTAGTTGATTGTTATCAAGTATACATCCAAGCAGTCAAGCCTAGAGTTGCATGGGTGAAGGTTAACATTAATGAGTCAAGAGACATTATTGAAGCTCTTGTAAATGAACATGTTGACCCTAAAACACCATATTTTGGTACTTATGAAGAAGCTAAGGGAAGAATATAATTGGAGATTGAGATTCTTAAAATCTTGAAGAGAGGAAGGAAGAGATTAGAGAAGTTTAGAAAGAAGTATGGAAAGTCATCAGACTCTCCTCCTTCAATCAATGAAAGCAAAGGAGATGACATAAAGATAGAAGAAGATGAATCTGAGAAAGAAGAAGAAGAGGTAGAAGCAGAGCCTCCTAAGAAAAAGAGGCTAGCCCCCAGGAAAACTCCAAAGATCTCTACCCCTGTCTTCACTACAAGCAAACCTAGAAGATTTAGAAGAAATTTGACAATGCCTAAAGAAGAAGAAGAAGAAGAAGATATAGTCACAATCAAGAAGCCCCCACCTACCTTTGAATAGAAGATTTAAGAATTGAAAGGAGGCAGTGGTATGGGATCTCTCAAATCATTGAAGTATGCTTCTAGAACCAAAGATGAGCATAAGACGATTGAGGATGCATTAGTAGAGAAAATGGCAAGATGGAAGTATGATCCATCTGAATTGAAAAGCCATATGATTGAAGACCTTCCCAAGGCAATCACCATTCACTGGCACAATGTAGTTCAGATTGAAAAGGACATCAGGAAACAAAACTTGAAGCAAGTCATGTCTACTATGAATGATAAAGAGGTAAAATATGCTATGACTAAGTATGAGAGTAATCACACTCCAAGGTTTAGGACTTTTCAAATCTTGAGAAAGAAAATAGAGGATGTTGTGCAGTCCGCAACAAAGATATGAAAGATAATTTTTGTTGACAAGGGAGAAGATAAGATAGAGAAACAAAGTACAAACCCTCATGTACAATATAAAGATGAAGAGTTACCTGAGGGTCAGACCATTGAAGAATCTAATGTTGAACAGGTAGCAGTAGAAGTGATGGCATCCCTGCCCCAATCACCTATTCAGAAAATCTTATCTTCAAGCAAAGACAAAGTCATAGAGTCTACATCAGGACTAGTAGGAACCGAGCATTAGGTTCTACCTACTACTAGGCCAAGCCAAACTGAGTCACAGAAAGACACTATGAATGTTTCTACAGTTAGTACTGATTCTGCAGTTGGTGCATTAAAAGTTAATGACTTACTCCAACTGAACATTGAGGACAAGGAAGAGATTGGAAAAGGTAAGGAAATTATTCCTTCACCTAATCCCAAGGTCAAGGGTAAAGAAAAGGAAACAATGACCGATGATGTTGATGTTGAGGAAGATATTATGATTCCAAATTAGGATCTTTCCAACCTGACAGCCGAGCAGATGCACATCCTTGGGGAGCTATGGAAGAAAAGAGCAAAACAACAAAAGCTCCGAGCAGAGAAGAAAAGAATAAGAGTTCTACATGAAATCAAAGGTATTTTCCTGGATTCACTAGAGGTTGAAGTCATTGAGAATGATTCCATAATGGACCAACTTGTTGACATAGTTCACAAATTTAATCATGATCTTAGTGGACAAGAGAAATTACTGCGAAATCCAGAAAGAAAATTTGAGAATAAGGTTCTAGAGAATGTTGCAGGAAAGATTGCAATAGATCAGGTAAAGCTAACAACTATCATTATCTCTCTAGAAATCATTGTGAATAATATTGTGGCATTATTTGTAAAGTTAAGTGACACTTCCAACTTTACCATGTAAATAAAGGACAAGCTAACAAAGATTAACACTTATTTAAAGGCAAGTGCAAGCCAGTTGGAACTTGATCCAAGTTCAAGTTCAACACATTTTGTAAAGATCAAGTGTCTGACTGATCTACAGGGAGAGATATTAAGGGAAGAAGCAAGAACAAGGGAATCCCTAATAGCTAAACAAAGCCAACTCCTTCCTCATATGGATGTCATGCAAAAACATATTTCTCATGCAAAGACACTCATCCATGATAACAAATTTTCAGTTGCAGAGCTTATGATGGAGTTGTCTGTAGAAATTTAGATTAAGTTGCACATCCTGAAGGTGTTGCAAGACAATTGGAAAAAGACTATCTCAAATTTTGAAGGTACATTGTGATTTCCTTTCCTATTTTGGAATTACCTTATAGATATGCTTTTTGGCATTTGTGTCAAAAACGAGGAAAGTTAGAAATTGTATACAAGGGGGAAAGATAGAATTATATATATATATATATATATATGAGGAAATATATGTACATAGAAGAAGGATACATAAATAGCAGTGTTACAAAAACAATTTTGAAAAATAAAAAATAGAGTTAGTTGTATCCGAGTTGCAGAGTAGTAGTCAAAACCCGAGCAAGTACCCAAGCACATGGTAAGGGTGAGTTTTGACTTAGTAGTTTGATCAAATTTCTTGGCTATGATAAATGTTTTTTTCACTAATGCCAAAGGGGGAGATTGTAGACCTTATGGCAAGACATGTTGTCAATTAGTGCCAAAACACTTAATCACTTATCTGAATACAGTTTTGACCTAGCCAACATCTTGAAGTGTAACCCGAGCAGTTGCAGTATCAGAACAATATCACCCGAGTCATAAGTGTTACCCGAGTTACCATCTCTGAGTGATCAATGTGACCCGAGCACCCGGTGTCACCCGAGTGCCAGAGTTGCCAATTCACTATCTCGCCCAAGTGTCAGTATATCACCTGAGTGGATTACTAGACATAAGTATTAGCATTGGGCCGACTTAGCACATATTGTTTGATACTAATTAAATATGTTAAGTAACCAAATTATGAAGGTAATTGATGTAGATAGATATATATGTAAGGTACTTTGTTTATCCAAAATGATGAATAGCAATAGTAAAAGTAAGAGTATGGATATGCAAATATGAAGTGGCAGTTTGATTAGAAGGGTACAACAATATAAAGGAACAACAAAGACTCATCTATCACATTCATGTGATCAGTATTATTTCAAAGGATCTTATTCAACAAATTAGAGTTGCATAATAGATCATTCATTGGTTCATCCTAACATGTGTATCATCAAAATCCTTTAACAGGGTGGACTTAACAGTCCTTATCAAATCTCCTAATGGAGTGCATACTTCATTGTATTGTATAAATCCTTTCACAAGGTGGACCTAACAGTCCTTATTGCTCCTAACAGGGCAGACCATCAAAAGTGGTCAATTGTAAGCCTTAACCGACCAAATTTATTACTGCAGTACTAAATCTTGTGGGTACCATCCCACCCCAGTTTTACTTTCTATTTGGACGATTTCTGGGAAACCAAATATTGTGTCAAGTGTTATGAATGTTTATTAGTTTTCTGTTCCATGCATGCAATCAGATTAGACTATCTAATAAAGGATAAAAGTGAATAAGTTTTATTGGTTCCTGATTCACCCCCCTCTCAGTCACCTAGCCTCAATATATTTCCAACAGAAACATATGATATCCTCCATGCCCGCAATGATGAACCCAATGGTGGCAATTTTGCGGCCAAACAGATAGCCATGGAGATACTCAATATTGGATATTACTGGCTAACTCTGTGTAAGGATGCAACCAACTACACTTGCAAGTGTGAGAAATGTTAGCAAATGGGATGACCCACCAAATTAGATGAAATGCCTCTGTTTCCTCAGGTAATAGTCACTCCATTTGATAAACGGGGAATATATTTTGTGAGACCAATTAATCCCCCATCAAATGACAACTCTTAAATTTTGGTTTGTACTAACTATGTCACTAAATGGGTGGAAGTGCAGGCTATGAAGCATGCTAGGGATAACAGGGTTGCACAATTTTTATATGAGGAAATATTTACCAGGTATGGTGTTCCACGGGAACTAGTCATAGATCAAGGAGCTCAGTTCGCTTCTAATCCCATTACTGCACTTATGGAGGAATACAACATTCACCATAAGAAATCTAGTCCATATCATCCCTAGGTGAATGGTCAGGCATAGATCACCAACAGGGAGATCGAAGCCATCCTGACTAAGATAGTTCAGTTACACAAGATAGACTAGAACAGAAGATTATAGGAAGCTGTGTGGGCTTACCGCACCACATGGAAAACACATACAGGTTTCACACCCTTTGAGTTGGTGTATGGAAATATTGCTGTAGTGCCCATAGAATTTGAGCATAAAACTTTACGAACAACATTACAACTCAACTTGGATCTTCCTGCATCCTAGCAAGAAAGACTCGTGCAACTTAATTATCTGGATGAAATCAGAAAGAAAGCTTTACAAAACATAGATTTGGTTCAACTACAACACAAAAAATGGCATGAATCACATATAGGGAATAAATGGTTTGTTACTGGTGACTAGGCACTTCTATATGACTCCCGGTTTCAAGAAAATCAAGGTAAGATTACAACTCGTTGGCTTGGTCCTTATGAGGTTGACAAAGTTTTTGCTAATGGTGCAGTCTAATTGTCTACAATTGATCTTGTGTGCTTCAAGTTACTGGTCAATGGTCATAGACTCTGTCTGTAATATAAGCCAGCCACTAAGTTTGAGTTCCTATGGCAATTTGATCTTCATCCTACTGCGTCTAAACATCCCGCAACCAATGGACCTCTTGCAGCCAAAGAATTTCCTGCCACCAATGGGCCTCCAGCTGAAGACTTTCCCGTACTCGAACGGAGTGAATTTTCACTTCGGTCATCTCTTTGACTTCATTCAAAAATAGTCATAATAAATTTTTTGTTTCCCATGAAAATCTCTTTTTCCACAACAAAGCAACCACCACATCATATCCCATCAACTTTTTCTGCCATATACACTCATGCGTCCCGTCATTATTATGTCACTCATTACTTTTTGCTCAGCACACGTCATTCGATCTTTCCAAATTTAGGCATTTACGCATGATTATTCTCTAGGTACGCTTTCATTTATTGTTTGCAACATTTTTATTTCACTTGACATTATTATACATTACGTTGTAATTAATTTAGTAATTCATCTAAGTGTTGCTGTACTTTATAACCACACATGTGAGGACACCTGTCACCATTTTTGTGGGGGATAGTTTGTTAACTCATGTTTTTCCATAATGACCCTCGCTTAGGCTATGCTGCGCAGTCATTTCAATTTAATTGATGTGACAACCCATAAGTATACAGAATTCTCTGCTAAGTTTTTTTATTTTCAAACACCCAACTCATATTCCCAGCTCTGGTTTTTCAAATTCTCATCTGCTATAGTATATATATAGCACAACCACACACACACACACACACACACACACACACACACACATATGAAGAACATTTTGTAAAGAGAAGATGTGAAAGATATGTTAGAGATGATTGATGGCAGATGCGAGATATGAGGTTGACAGATATTGTTGAGAACTACAACTGGAACTATCAAAGCATTGTAGATGCTTGTTTTGTTCATTATCGAGAACACTTTGTAACATAAGTATTGGTTGTAAGAGTTGTAAGCTTAGTGTACCCCTAAAAGGGTGTTGTATACCTTTAACGGGGTTGATATTCATTTAACAAGGAAATGTACTGTATAATACTCAACTCCTAACATGGATAGGTCTCCTAACAAGGACATTATACTTTAGTGCATGCTTGTGGGTACCATCCCCATCGGGGTTTTCTCTTGGCCAGGGTTTCCTTGACAACAAATAATGGTGTAATGAGTTGTGTGTTATTTGGTTATGTTATTTTTATTTCAGCAATCTTATATTTTAGGTTACCGGTCCCAGGTGGTTTTTCCCTTAGCAGGGTTTCCACATTAAAAATCTGTGTCAAAGTGCATGAATGTTGTGGATTGTTATTTTACTTTACACTTTACTTTATTGACCTAGATTGGTAATCGCAGTATTAATTTACTGACACTCGGTAAACACTATTGATGAAATTTTGAGATTACAAAATACATTTTCACCGAGTTGAATTATATGTTTGAATTTGTTTCAATATACATCTAGAAGAATTTGGGACTGTAGGATAATTTGTGAGGAAACTGATTCTAACTAATTCACCCCCCTCTCAGTTATTCTAACACTCTTGGTGGATCTTATTATTATGTTAATTTTATTGATGATGCAACTAGGAAAAGTTGGGCTTACTTGATTCCCAGAAAATCTAATGTATTTGAAATATTTAAGAAATGGAAATATTTGGTTGAGAATGAGACAGGAAAAAAACTAAAGTTTCTCTAATCAAATAATGGAGGTGAATATTGCAGTAGAGAGTTTCATAGTTATTTTTCACACCGTGGGATTCGCTGACAAAAGACAACTTCTAGAATGCCACAAGAAAATGGTGTTTTTGAAAGGGTGAATAGAACAATCACGGAGCATGAGATTGCATGAAGGATTTCCCTTACAATTTTGGGAAGATGTTGTAGATACTGATGTTTACTTAATAAACAAATGACTTCAAGTTCCTTGATGGTATTCTAGAGGAGGCATGGACAAACAAAAAAGTAAATTACTTATTTCTGAAAACTTTTGGTTGTGAACCATTTGTCCATATTGATATAGAAAATTGGTGAAAGCTTGAGGAAAAATATACGAAGTGTACTTTCATTGGATATGGAGTTAATAATTTTGGTTATTGTTTATGGGATTTTAAGAATAAAAAATTCATTAGGAGTACATATGTCATATTCAATAAAAAAATTCATGTACAAGGATCAAATACATGGAAATAATCAAGAAAGGGAACACACGGTGCTTGATAAAATCCCAATAAATATTGTACCAACAACTCCAAAAAATATTGAACAACTAGAACCACAACAGGTTCCTCAAACTCTAGTAAGATGATTTTCCAGGATAAGTAGACCTCCTAAATGATATTCTCCTTCATTATATTGTGTATTATTGACTAATTCAGGTGAACCAAAATCTTATGCAAAAGCAATGTAGGTTGAAACTAGAAAGAAGTAGGAGCAAGTAATTAAAGAGATAATAGATTATTTGCTACAAAATCAAACTTGGGAGTTAGTTGAATTGCCTAACGGTAAAAGAGAATTTCTAGACAAATGGATTTACAAGTTAAAGGAATAACATGGAGGCAAGAAAAGAAATATTGGCTAGACTTGTGGTAAAAATGTTTGCATAGAAAAAAGGTATTAATTTTGATGAAATATTATTTCCTATTGTTAAGATGAGTTCAATTCAAACTATTCTAAGTCTTATGGTTATAGAAGATTTACATATAGAACAGTTAGATATCAAGACAAATTTTATCCATGGAGATTTGGAAGAAGAGATTTGTATTTAGAAATCACAAGGGTATGGGGTCCAAGATAAGGAGGGCTTAGTGTTTCGGTTGAAGAAGAGCTTGCATGGTTATCGGTTCTATTAAGGTATCAAAAACTAGGCAAGTACCATGACTCAGGGATTGGACATTCGACTAAGCATCTATCCTCCTTTATAGAAACTCATTTAATTTATCAACCTAGGGACGTATTACTTGAAATGGGTCAACAAAGTATATGCACCAAGGATTCTTACTCAGACCATGCTATGGCTGCAGGAAACAAATTGCTTTTGAAAGGAAACTATTCTATAGCTACAGGAAACAAATTTCTTTGAAAGGAAACTATTCTATAGCTGAAGGAAACAAATTACTTTGAAAGGAAATGCAGAAGTGAAAGTGCTTGAAGGAACACTACAACTTGGAAACACAAAGAATTGAGAACACA
The DNA here is from genome assembly GCA_018584345.1 of Thuja plicata. NCBI lineage: Eukaryota > Viridiplantae > Streptophyta > Pinopsida > Cupressales > Cupressaceae > Thuja > Thuja plicata. Next base: position 454,233 of record MU228374.1, on the reverse strand, counting down.
ATTATAATGTTTCAACAGCTCTGCCTCTTTGGCTGCAGGAACTGTGTTAACACCAGAATTACGATACGAAGATGCAGGAAACTTAAACTATATGCAAATGATCCTAACTAGCTAACACAGATTCCTCACCTAGTGGGCTTCTTCTCAATATGTTCAAAATCCATTGGTCAATTAGTGATCAAATCACATTAGCTAGTTGTGATAATATTTATGTACGAGAAGTTGTTGTATGTGTAGTAAGTCAAAGGAGTCGTACGGGGGAGTTTGTGTGTCGTAAGCCATAAAGGGGGTGAAGTGAATTTGATAAATGTAAGGAAAGGCTTTTTCGTATGAGGTGGAAGACTTATCTGTATGAAGTGAGAGGCAAATAACTATATTGACATGAAGCTTAGGAGATGTGTAGGTGTGTACATTTAGTACATCATATATGCTAATCTTGTTGTATGGGTGTCAAGAACATTACACATAATGTTGATCCTAAACAAGATCATAATCCAAACCTAAACCCAACCCTAACACTAACCATGACATAAACCTAATCTCTTATCCTAACCCTAACCTTAATCAAAACTTTGACCATAACCATAATTTTAACTAAGATATAAACCTAAAACCTAATTATAACCCTAATCCTAAACCAAAATCTTAATCCTAACCCTAATACCTAATTGTAGTTGTAATACTACCCATTATGTAAACCCTAATATTAACCATAATCCCAATCCTAAATCCTACAATACTAATCCTAATCCTAAATCTAATTCTTATAGTAACCCTAATCAAAATACTAACCCCCAATCATAATATTGAACATGATGTAAACCTTAATCTAAGGCATAATCATAAAACTTAACCCTAATTTTGACCATAACCTTAATCTCTAACCCTAACCATAATCCTAATCCTAAACAAGATCATAACCCAAAGCCTAGCCTCAACCCTAATTCTAACAATGATACAAACCTAAACCATTATCATAATCCTAACTCTAATTGCTATCTCTAATTGAAACCCTAACCCTAACAATAATCCCAACACCAACTATAATACTAACCCTAACCTCTAACCTTAATGATATTACTAGCCATGATGTAAACCCTAACCTTGACCATAATTCTAATCCTAAACCCTAAACCCAAACTCTAATGCTAACCCTAATTAAAACCCTAACTCTAACCATAATACTAACTATTATGTCAACCCTAACCCTAATGATAATTCTAGTCTTGAACTAAACACTAATCTTTGTTATTTTTAGATGAATGCTAGTTTAAACACGTGTAATGATTTTCCCTCCCAACCATAGACAATTCACAGTTATCTTCCTTGAGCAGTTTTATTTCTCCACAATGCAGATTGTGTATGTGTCTTGCTCCCATTTTTAGGAAAGGAAGGTTTACTCTTCCTTTATATCTATAGGTGGTGCCCCTTCACCAAGGGTCACCACTCTTCCAAGGTGGCCCAATATAATTAAATTAATATATAGCTCATATAATTAATTATATGTTAAGTAATTATATAATTAATATATAAGATTATTATCACAATAAATATAATATAATTATATTATCACAATAATAATAATATAATAATTGTATTATCAATATAATAATTATATTTCCAATAATTATCAGTATAATTATTATATTACCAATAATGATCAATATAATTATTATATTATCACAACCCTTATGTTATCTATGTCGTCTTGAAGGAATCCAACCATAGCTACAATACCATTAACAATATTTACCTTAATTCTAAGTCCTAACCCTAATACAAATCCTAACCCTAACCATAATACTAATATGATGTAAACCCTTACCCTAATCCTGATCAAAATCCTCACTTTAAGGAAAATACTAACCATGAGGTAAACCCTAACCCTTAGCATAATCCAAATCCTAACCCCAATCAAAATCCTAAACCTAACCATAACACTAACCATGATGTAAACCTTAATCTTAACCATAATCCTAATTCTAAACTCTAAATCTTAATCCTAACCTCAACCCTAAATCTTAATTCAGACATTAACCTTGAACCCTAATCCTAATCTTAATCCTAAACCCGAATCCTAATCATAACCCAAATTATAACCTCAATAATGATGTAAATCCTAACCTAAATATATTCTTAAACTCCAACCCTAGCAATACTCCTAATCCTAACCCTAACAATAATCTTAATCCTAAGCGTGATCATAATCAAAACACTAAATCCTAACCCTAGACCATACCATAACTCAAACCCTAAAGCACAATCCCAAACCCTAACCTAGCCCCTAACCATGACCCTAAACGTAATTTTAAACAAGACCATAACTGAAAATCTAAACATAATGCTTACCTCGATCAAAACCCTAACCCTAACAATAATTCCAACCAAGATATAAACCCTAAACCTAATAAAAATCCTAACCATAGTCGCAATCCTAAATCTTAAATTTCGATCCTAACCCTAATAATCATACTAACCATGATATAAACTCTGAACTTAACCATAATCTTATTCCTAGACCCTATCCTAAATCAAATCTTAACCCTAACCATAAGCGTAATATAATACAATCATATATTACTTTATTTAATGTCTTTCACATTGTATCATGACTACTAGCTTATATATTTTATTTTTATAAAATATATTGAAGAAAATTCTTCTTAAAATACCTAATTTTACACACACACAATTTGATTTCTCATTTTTATAAACTTTATTGTTGAAAGTAATATAAGATATCAACACTAAAAATTAAATTAATATTAATAAAACCTAAAAAAGTATCGCATCTCTGCCTAAGAAAAGCTACCCTCCAATTTCAGTTTGAAAGAATGCTTAAAAGTAGGTCTCAAATGGATTTGCGTTACCTAGGTAGCATATGTTCGAGCAGTCATTGCAAGACAAATCAGAATATATTTTTCTTTCATTCTTCTTCACGTGGTAATTTGAATTGAAAGGGTTTTAAGGATTCCGTATATATTGAAAACCCTTTGAATAGAAAATTGGTTTTTGATTAAAATTTCAAAAAAAATATTTGGTTAAATTTTAAAGGTTATAAAAGTTATATTATATAATTTTGTAATTAAGATGAATATTTTTATTTTATTTTATATTTTTAAAATTTTATGGGTAATGTATTTTTAAATTTTGTATGTCATTTTTAATTTTTTTTTAAAAATTGTTATTTATTATGTCAGTAAATTATTTATTTTATTTTCATTTAGAAAAACGTGGTAAATATTTGATATTTAAATGTTTTTGATATTAATAGTAGTAAAATAAGGGTATTGTTTTTAAACGTGTTTGATATTTAAATGTTATTTAAAAAGTGTAGAATGTTTAGTAAGATATATAAAGGAGTCTAGAAGACAAAAATATCTTCCATATAAAATACTTAAATTTCTTTTATATTAGTAATATTGGCATATGCTAATTTTCATTTTTTTGGATAGAATATTCAATCTAATTATATATTGATAAGTGGTTTACACTTGTTTTAAGTTTGGTTATGATTGAACTTTTTTTATCCACTTCATTTTTATTTGTGAATGTTTCTATATATTCACCTTTATCTTATCTTTATTTGGATTTTTTTTTTTCATATTTTTATTATTTATTCATCTTAATTCTCATAATTCCACAAATCTAATTTATTTTTTGCAGTTGATTCATTTATGTGCCACTTAGAATCAACCTAATATAATCCCTCAACACTCAAGATTGAACATAAAATTTAAATCTTCAAATTGAAATTCAAACTTTCAGTGATTCACTTGACAAATATTTTTGCAAGTTGTTGTTGTGCCTCACTATTTAAATACATTAATTTGTATAATTAATTCATATATTGAAAGTGAATCTAAATTTCAACTTTCCTTTCCCTTTTTATCACTTATGAGTGTAATTAATTTATATATTAAAAGTAAATGACTATAAACATTTAGATTTGAAACTTATAAAGAACACACTTACATTTAGTCATCTAAATACAACTATAAATGTTGTCTATATAGGAGGTTGATCTAGAAAAAAATGACCTTAATGATTTGACAATCTCTCTAAAAAAAATTAAATCTGAATTCTGAATTCCAGTCTACATAGTGAATATGAGGTTTTATATCTACAAGGAATGATTCCAATTAAACAACCACCACCATCTGTCATATTATTCTAAAAAAATCAATCATTTTATATAATTTCTTAATATTTGTATTCTTTTATGAACGATTATAGTAATTGTATATTTATTATTTTTACTTAATTGGAATTCGCTAAACAATACAAGGTATACCAAAATTTGAAGTATCCTGTAAAAAATGGAAAACAGTTGTATAAATCAGAAGTTACTTTTGAAGTATTGTGTAAAAAACGGATAAGAGTTCTATGAATAAGAAGTTACTATTAACTTAAGATAGATAGATAGATAGATAAAATTTTAACGTCCACAAGGCTAAACGTAGCCTATGGGACAACAAGGCAACCTAAGCCGACTTCAATAGCTCGGTTATTTTCTTATGCAAGTTGATGATGAGCACACCTAACTTCTCAATGTACTCCTTGATGGATAGGTTATGCCAAGAGCTATCAAATATAGTATCCACAAATTTGTCCCTGCTATCCTTGTATGCTTCACATTCTAAAATAAAGTGATGCTCGGTTTCCACTTTCTCAGAATTGCAAAAGATGCAAATTCTCTTTTCCCAAGCCTCCTTTGGCCTCTTCCAAAGCTTGGTCTCATAACGGAGTTAATGAGAGTTGGTTCTCAGCTGAGCAGTAAGAATTTTAGCTCTCCAAGAAATGTTGGCACCTATGTACGCTTTTTGGAGTTGATCACATGCGGGGTTGAGCTCATTGATATAATATATTTTCTTCCTTCCAGTCCCACTTCCCCAATTTCTCTTGTAAAATTTCTCCATAACGAAGACCTTTATTTCTTTGTTATTTGTGGGGCACATATTGAATTGGATATTCCATTTACTAATCCACTTGATGTTTTGTTGCATCCACGTCTTTTTTCGTTTGCACAATATATCATTAAAGACAATGTTAGGCCATCTATCTCCTTCCATTTTTTCGATTCGTTTTAGATAGCTTATGAGGCGAGCCATAACAAGTGCCTCGATAGGGGCAACACCCATTTCACTTAGCATGATATCATATGGGATGATGCTTTTGATTTTAAATTTGCTTGTGATCTTTTGGATTCCCTTGATTTGCTTCCATTGTGCTATTGAAGTGTTGCTAGCCCATAATTCACACCCATAAACAACAACGACAACACAGGAAGACCAAACAAAGTTTGAGTAGTTTTCCAATCCCGAACCTTCGCTTCACGACACCTGTTTTGAAGAGCATAAAATGTCTTCCATCCACCTAATGTCCTTTTATTTCTGCAACCTTCCCAACTTAGGATTTTGTTGAAGTCAATGACGAGATATTTATACTCCGGAACTTCCTCAAGAACACTGCCACCAAAATAAAACTCATGTTGATGCTGTCTTTTATTATTAGAAAAAGCCACGACTTTAGTCTTGCTGATATTGACTTGCATCCCCACCGTTTTGCAAAAATGCCCAAGAGAAAATAAATGTTCTTGCAAACGAGAGGCAGATTTGGCAATCAAAATGAGATTGTCCAACGTTATTACAAATTCACCCAACTTAAAACCTTCACCATTTTGCATGTTTAACCACTCTTCAAGTTTGTCGATATATAAGCCAAACAAAGTAGGAGATAAATGACAACCTTGTTTGACCCCAATGTCACTCCTAAAACATTTTGAAAATTCTGATTTTGACTTTCACCTATTCATACATCCTATGAACAGCAGCTCTGGAATGCGTACGAACCCCCAATTCTTCCATCAAAATGAATTTTATACATATATTTTAGAATCCCATTTGCGTATTAAAGAATAAAACAGTCAATAAATTACAAATTTTCATAAAACTATAAAATTGGATATCTCAGCTTTGCAGGTCATAACCTTTCCCAACATGATCTCGATTATCTTCGAACTCTTCGACACATCATTCTCATACCTCTTCCCACATGCTTTGGATTAATAAGCACGCTATTTAAAGTTCTGTATTTTTTAATCAATTTGACTTAATTATTCGAATGCAGGAAAAGGCGGGATACACAGTCATTTTGAATATTCAGCGGATGAAAAGTAACGAATTATTCTTTTCTTTTCTCATTCGTTCATACCCTGCAACACGACATAGCAGTTTACCCAAAAAAAACTGTCACAAGATTATTCTTTTATTAATGTCCCGTCAAATTTAAGCCTAATTTTGCAGGTACCTTTACTTGTTTGCAAGCCTTCACTTTCGGTAGATTAAGAGTATTGGTCGGTCTTCCATTCTGCTTTTCCTCTCTTCAACGTCTCCTTCAACAACTGTTTAAAACTTCAAATTTTGCTGTGAGTTTGATATGATTTGCAGAGACCCAGATTCAAAGCGTGTTATCAGATCTGTGGTGTAATACAGGGTAGTTTGAATACAAGTTAGAAATTTTGTTTAAAAGCTGAAATAAAATCATGGTGAAGTTAACATTGATAGCTCGAGTGAGTGACGGATTGCCTCTTGCAGAAGGCCTGGAACATTTTCGCGAACACAATGATTTTGAATTTTATAAGCAAAAGGCCAAGCTATTGTTTAAGATCATCTCAGAAGGCCAAATGGGAGCTTCCAGAATGTCCCTGAGGATTGAACCTTATTGCTTTCAGTATCCTTAATAATGGGTTTTTTTGAATCACTGTTCAGATTAATTCCATACAATATTTTAATGTTTTGGGTCATTATTTCGCTGTACTTTTATCTCTTGGTAGCCATTTCTTCTGTATTATCTTGGATGAGTTTGGATGTTATGAAAACCCCTCCCATTTGCTAAGCTAAGCACACTAGGATCAGTTTATTTTATGGACTGTAATGAAAGGTTTCCCTTGATTAATTGATGATAGGTATATTATTGAATATGGTGTAATTTCAGTTTCATTTTATGTACTGTAAAGAAATGTTTGCCTTAATTCATTGATAAAAGCTATATTATTGAGGATGGTGTGTGCTATATTACCTTGTGTGATCAATCATATCCAAGGAAGCTTGCTTTCCACTATTTGGAGGACTTGCAAAGAGAATTCGGGAAGCTTCATCGCTCACAAATAGAAACCGAATCAAAACCATATGCTTTTATCAAATTCGGTGAGTAACATTCCCTACTCTCTCAGTTTTTAGGGAAATTGGTGCTGAAATATTTTCTATTTGGTCAATCAATGAAGTAATAGAATACCATCATTTTTTTTTGTTTTGTAATGCATTGTTAGCCCATGGAAAATCAAACTCCAGACTATAGGATAGAGAACAACTCATTGTTAGTAGGTATGGTTCTTAGTAGAGTGCCTTATTGCCCAAGGTTGCCAGGTTCAAGCTTTAATTGGTCCATGAATTTCTTATATGGTGAAAGTCATGTGAGGTAAGCTCAGGCCAGTGTAGGCTTAGGAACCCTTAACAAATCTTGAATCTACGAAGGGTTGATAGATCAGTGGCAGAGCACCCTGAAGTCAACCTTGAATTACCAAATCCATATCTTACCCCGCTGTGTTTCTGGATCAAACAAGTCCATCATATGCTGGATAATCTAGAAACTAATCATGCTAATCATTATGAACTGTGAAAAACTGATGTCTCTGAAATCCTTATCTTGTTTAAAGAATGCAAGTGATGTCTATTGAACTCTTCTATAACATCCAGATAACAAACCTTATTTAGAATCCATAAAATAAACAAAATCTCTTGTGCTTGTGCTGACTCAGAAAAGCGAATCTTCCTGAAACCCAATTAAATTCACACAAAAATTGGGAAGAAGATAATAAAGTAGATTATTATTTGTAAATAGTTTGCCTCCACCATAGACCCTCTAATATCCATGGATTGGAATAGAAGTTAAAGGAAAATTAAATTTCTTTTTGGGAGCTTGAGTTCATTCACTTACCTCAAAACTGTCACTAAAAGTCTAAAACCCATATGTTTAGTAGGCAACTTCAACAAGCTTGATAAACTGTTTAAATCTTCAGGGCATATGAAATTCTACTTCTGTTTGTGTTGTTCTCTTGTTTCTGTCATATGTTTAGAAGATAATTTTTTTTCACAATTCATAATAGCTCTTTTTAATATTTATGGATTTGATTGTGTGTATTTTTACATTAATGTTATGGATCATACTGTTGTCACTTTTCTATTCTTAAACATTCTATCATCTGAGTGATGGATCACAGAGTGTGATTTGAAATATTGATGCAAAAATATAGACAATCGAATTCAAAAACACTAAAAAAACATGTTTAAGTTTTCTAATGAGATAGCAATTTTTGTAAAGGCAGATAAAGCTCTAAACTTAAGATTGACATGGCCAGAGTGTCTTCAGTCTTATGGGCTCTATGGTGATTCGAGATAGCCTCAATTTCTTTGTCTGTGATGTTAGGAAAATCAAACTCTCATACCTTCTGGTTTTCGATTCATATGGTCCCTGTATGTAGCATTAGCCTTATGAACAGCGAGCATGATATTATAGCCTCTTAATTAGGAATAGGGCATGTCCAGTTCACATCCCTCTAGTTTATTCTCGCCTGCAAAACAAACATTTTCTTCTCGGTTTATAGTTTTTCATGCCCTGTTTGAACTATTAGGTGATGAGAGCTTAGTATGAATCCAAAAACTACTATCTTTTGTATGAATTGAGATTTTCTCTTGGAGGTAATCTTTGAGTTTGTTTCATAACTTCTTGAAATAAATCTCTGACCAAGTACTTACATGATGACTCTGGAACTGGAATAGATTCAATCATCCAAAGAATTAGAAAGCTTTACCTGGATACCAGGACGCAGAGAAACCTGTCAAAGCTGAACAACAGTGATCAAATTCAAGCTCAACAGATTATGATGAAGGACTTAAGTGATATTGTTGGTAATGGAGAAAAAAACGAGGGTAAGTAATTTTTTTGTGCTATATTTCCAAGCCACCTATCATTTGCTATGGAAGTTTTTATGAAATGAAGTAACTGATCTGTATAACTTGGCAGAAACAAATCTTGTGTCTACTAGAGGATCCATTGATATCGAGTCCGCCATTAAGGGCTCGGATATACTTCAGGTAGCAATCTTCAACATCATTTCTTTCTGAAATTTCAATTACTGCTTGATCTGGATTTGATTTAATGAAACCCATTTCTAAATCTATCTTTCTAAGCTCTGTTTAAGGCTTGTATTTAACAATAACCGAAGGAAAGGAAAAAAAAATTACATTTGTTTTCACAATCCAAGAACAGGCTCCGGGTGAAAGTCACATATTCATTCTTTGGAGACATAATCTTCTTATCCTGATTTCATATTTGCAGAAGGTGGCACTAAAATGGATGCCCGTTGCAGTTTTAGCTGCTGTCGTAATCATACTCATATGGGCACGGATGGCTCTTTGGGGAATGTGAATACATTGAACTTTGAAGTGCAGTTTAGAAGAAAGAATAACCTTTTGAATACAGGCTTAATAAATCAAATATTTTTTTCTGATCCATGATCCAGTTCATGGACTATGGAGTAATGTCCATGAGGTGAGTTAATGATATCAATTTTCTAAATTGTTTCTTACTGTTGTTTATGGATTCGAGTTTCAGATCACACTCTGTAATCTATTATCAGAAGTTAGAAAGCAACATCACTCTGTCTCTCTAATATCTTGATGATGGATTTCAAAGTATGATCTCAAATATTGATACAAAAAAATCTACATAATTGAATCTAAAAACAAAAATCTACACAATTGAATCTAAAAACAGCAAAATGAATTTGTAATATGTACATTTTTCCTCTTAAAAAAAATTGTGTTTTATAAGCCTTGTAATTTCAGTAGTGTAATTGTAGAAGCTTATGAATCATGAATCAGTGCTTAAATTGACTTCATTTTGTTCAATGTGGCAGCTTTATGTTATCACCAAATGGTGAAGAAGGGTGTGATGAGAGCATTCCAGTCAGAAAATAATTAGAGTCAGACATATGAGGCCGAGCTTGCTGTTTTGTCAAGGTGATTATTAGAAAAACAGACAAATAAACGTTACTGATATCTTATTTGAAAATTTATGAATTGAGTCATCAAAAATTCACGAATGTAACTGTAATTCTTTGTAATCTTACCTTAATTCAATTAAAAAAAGTTTCAACAAAACAAACCATGTGTATAGGCTGTACTTCAAAGACTTGAGGCATTTTAAGTCCACATGTGAAGGCTTTTGTGAAAATTGTTAAATTCTTGTAGACAGTTTCTACAAAAGCCTGTTTCCTTAAGGTTGTATATGTTTACATCTGGAAGTTGAGGAATATACGATGCACCTTAATTTTTTTTAATTCATAGGCTTCTTCATCTTCTCTTGCTTGTAGATGTCAAGCAAGCTTTATATATTCTATTAGTAAAAGCTTTTTTCCCACTATAATACTTTGACCTTTAAGATAGATTTTATGGAGGAGACAATCATTTTAAAAATTGTGAATGAAAAATAAAGTACTTGAGAAAATGTGGGTAGCTATATTGAACAAAGCTTTGTAGGAATAAATAATAATTTTAAGTAAAAAAAATATGTTGATAAAATTTTAAATTTGTTTTTGGATATAGGATTTAACTCTGTTAATTCATTTTTGATTGTATGAATGATGTGAAAGTGTGAATACAAATAATGGAAACAATGCAATATAAGATCTAAACTCAAAATCCATAATAAACATGAAATAGAATCATCATACCAATATAAAGACAACGAGAGACTCCATTGTTACTTAGACTTGCTTGAATGCTTATGTTGATTTGCTCTCAGATTTTGTAACATAATAGATGCTTGATAATGATAGTATAAGGTAGGTGATGCTTGATAATGATAGTTTTAGCTCTTAATCGATATTGCTTGATAGATGCTTGATAACTTTACTATATTGTAGATACTCAAAAGTGCTAGATGGAAAATGAGTGAACAAAGGTCTTATTTGTAGTCCAATAATATGGTGCCAACTTAGATAATGGTAGTCCAATAACAAGGGTTAAGAGACAACTTAGACAATGGTGGTCCAATAACAAGGGTTAAGAGACAACTTAGACAATGGTAGTCCAATAATATGGTGCCAATGATACGAGAGTTTTTGTAGTGGATAACTCAAGAATTCAACTTAGAGATACACCTTTACAAGGGTTTGAAGAAAGTTAGGGGAGTTCCACTTGATTCAATATTTGGTTCTTCAAAGAAATGTTTACTCAAATATGTATTTATTTTATGTAATCAACAATTTTTGTTGTGTAAACCTTAAAATTGTGTAAACCTTAAGGAGGGTCCCTTGGGCAAGGTAAATTTTGATGTTTTTAGAATCAACATAATAAGGGGGTAAGGTGAGCATAATAATTATTTTGATATTTATATTATAATATTTTTATAGCTACACAATTATCTAGTTATATTAGTTGTATCTCCGATGTGTAATTCCTCCATTGCTTCTAAAGGTTCAAGGTTGAAGGTTTGAGTTTTAAACTTTTTAAGGTTTAAGGTTTACGTTTTAAGGTTTAAGGTTTTAGTTCTCAGAATAAAATATTAAAACTAACCATTTTATACATATAATTATGAAAAAACATGAAAAATTAAACATTTAAGTACTAATATAACCTTACAATATCATTTTAAGCATATAATTGCAAAAAACACTTAAAAAAACAAAAAACACCTTCTACCGAGTCATGCTACTCCTTTTGGCTAACTGCCTACACATACTCACCATTCTTAGGCTAAATACATGGGCTTATTTAGCCTAGAGGTTGATGGACGACACAACAATCCAACACCTCCCTTGGACTGAGTCTCTAAAACCTCTATAAATATATCCCTAACTTGCATTTCACAAGTGACCAAGGAATTCCACTAGAAAAGTGACAAGTTAGGGTTCCATTCTAGAAACACAATCGACAATGAAGGTTTTCTCGACCAGTCTGAACAAAACGAATTGACCTCCCTCCTATGATCACAAAATAAACTTAAACCAAAAGCACAAAATGTTATCTCATCAATCACATTCCCATGGTGATCTCACAGCTACTCTTATCCATACAAGGTTGTACAACACAAAATAAAAAAGAGACTTTCTTAGGAAACAAAATGTTGCTTTTATTCACATCCACCAAGAATTTACAATATATTGGAAGTCTCCTTCAGTTTCACTCAAAATCACTAACTTCTCATGGACAGGCCTGGCTTCTCACAAATAGACCACTTCCAACGACCATAAATGTATTTTGAATAGTTATGACCGTTGGGACCAAAATCTCAACTTCTCGGTTACTATTTAACAAAACACCATTACTCTTAATCCTATTAGACTTAACACAAAGTCCTGTCGGTGGAAGGGAACCCAAGGTTTATAAAACACCTTTGAGACCCTTAGGCTTACAAGATGGACCAAAACATCATTGGATTGATCCTATAGATCCAACCTTATTACATCAAATAAAACATCAACTGAACCCTTGGAAGAGAAACTAAACCAACATTAAGAGAAACTCTAGAAACTAAACTAAACCAACATTAAGAGAAACTCTAGAAAATGATCTATGCTTTTGCTTTATTGAGATGAATAGGGAATGGATAGCTCAAACTTAATACCAAGTGATGTTAATTCATTGATCATTGGAAAGTTTATTGACATATGCTATATAATAATATGTTCTAAGGACTACGAGTATTAAAAAAAACATATTGCATTTCAAATATATGAGAAATCCAAGAAATTTTAAGAAGGATTTCAAGAACACCATCCTCACTATGAGGGAAAAAAATGGATCAAGTTGATAAACATCAACTGAAGTAAGTGCATACTAATCATTGGATGGAGGGAAACTCCACAGGTCCCAACGAAAAATAAGGTAACTATGAATCAGGTACGATTGAAGGGTCTTCCATAGTTAACCTTGAAAATAGCGCACCCTACACAACTTACAAAAAAATGCAACAAAGTGCATACAAAGAGATGATATAAAAATTGATATCAATACACACTAATCAATAAAATCAATAATAATACTCATGAAGATAATGTTGTAAGATGACTGAGAATACTTGAATAAACTATAATTTAACATCATCAATGACTTCAAGTGCTTTGGATCAATTACCATATTTAAAAACAAAAACTTGACATAATTGAGAACCATGAACAAATGCGAGTTAGGGAAAAAAAATGTTTACCCCCTCTGTGGTTAATGAACATAATCTCCTTTCCTCTAGGAATAATAATCAAAATGAAAGTTTTCCATACTAGATAGTTAGAGTTGTTTAATTCAATCTCAGGAATTAAAGTAGACATACTTGTACAATAACGTAGAAATAAAGGAGATAAACTTTATAACTAAACAAAAAATGTGATAGAAACAATGATAAATAAATGTCAAAGAATCCTAAAATGTAATTTAACACTATGTTAATAAATGTTGGGATAGTTTAAATAAATGTTTGAAAATAAAATAAAATTTTGTTAAACTTAAATTTAAACTCTTAAACAAAAAAAATTCTTTATTAAAAAACAATTAAAATGAGAGTAAAAACGTATTAAATCTAGATAAACATTATTTAAACAACTATTTAAAAAAAAAACTTTATTTGAACTAATGATATAAAGTATTTTAAAAAAAAAATGATTAATTTATTTATACAATGTATTTAAATGATATGAAACAATGTAAGTAAAGCTATTTTAAGAACACTGTGGTTCAATCTATTTAAATTTTTTTGATTAAACTATTAATTTTTTTTTTGATTAAACTATTGAAAAACAATATAATGTAAAATATTTAAAAGTCAAACTAATATAAACAGTGTTCAAACAAATAAGAGCAAGAATGATAGCGAGAAGATATAAACTAGAACATGGCAGAGTTGGAGGTGGAGACGTTATGCAGGGAGTGACTGTGGTAACTGACAAACCTGCGGTTGGAAGAGCAGCAAAACAACTAACAGAGTATGGAGGACACCTTTCAAACATATGTAGGACAGTCAACTGGAAAACTATGGCCCTGAGAAGCTCTGGCCCCTACACTAAAAACGCATGGAGTTGTTTTACAACGTTAGGAAACACAGGAAGAAAGAGAGCAGCGTGAGGATAAAAATGGATAAATATACTGTGGAAGTGGCAGAGCTTATCAGCAAAAACATATCCAAAATGACTGGGAGTTACGTATATGGAAGGCAGTTGAAATGATTCCTCCAACGCCTAAGAAAGAGCTCACAGTGTTGTGTCGAAAGGCATACAAAGAGGAGCAGAAATGTTACATTTGGGAGAGGTGGCGGTCAAGGGAAAGTGGTAGTTTTGAAACCAATAAGGAATATTCTCCTAATCCCTTGTCATTGAGTGGTAGTTTATTCTTAAAATCCTTCATTAGGGTATCCATGGTCAAACAATGAGATGTTTGATCCTCTTTTTCCTTCCCTTTTTCTAATGTAGAGGAACTTGACTCATCTTTTCCCTTATTATTTGATGTGGAAGAACTAAGTTATTTCTCTTTTCCCTTAGGGCCTGTTTGGTTGGGGAATTGGAAAATGAAACAAATCATGGTTATCCATAGCCTGATTATGCAAACCCTGGTTTTCATTTTTTGGGACTGTTTGGTTGCCCTGGAAGATGGATTTGTAAATCCACATTCTCTGTTTGGTTGTCAAACTGAAAATAGGAATTGGAATTTGTGAAATTCTCATTCTCTATTTGGTTGGACATTTTCGAATTGGGATTGGAATGCAGATCTCCATATTCTCTGTTTGGTTCTGCACTTCGAAAGCAGAATTGGAGTTTGGGTCTCCATATTCTTCGTTTGATTGTTCATTTTGAATTGGAGTTGGAATATGACACCAAATTTTTTTAATATTTTTTAAATTAATTTATTTTGATTTATTTATTATATTTTATTGACCTGTGTTAATTATATTTATT
>MU228374.1:422384-439126 GCA_018584345.1 Thuja plicata | reverse complement strand
TTCCACCTCCTGAGGTGGAATATCTAAATCCACATTTTCAGCTAAATGGGGATTTCGAAATCCACATTCCCATTCTTGCAAAGGGCATCCAAACAGAGAATTGCACCCCATAACCGGGTTATGGGCGACATAACCCGTTTATGGGGTGCAACCAAATGGGCCCTTAGGTGATGTAGATGAACTTGTCATTTTTCTTTTCCTTTTGATATTGAGTTTGAAATAGAAGCCTCTTCTTTTGTTGCCTTATTTGATATATCTGTTGTGGAATTATTTGGAACTAAGGAATCTTTGATCGACTTCACATTATTGCAATATTGGAAGGGATTAAGATCACCACTAATGGTTATCACATGAACAAGATAGGGAAACTTAAAAAAATTATGTTATGTTGGAGGAACCACTTGTATTTCATGTATTCATGGCCATCCCAATAATAAATTGTAGGACAAGTTCAATTCTAAGACTTGGCATTGCTATTTCCTTTTGAATTGGTCCCACTCTAATTTGTAAAACAAGAAGACATTTAAAAGACCTTTCTTCATAATTATTTTCTTTGATTGTGATCTTTCTCTTTGGATCCACTACATTTTTAGAATAGCTTAGGGCTCGAACCAAATTCATGATACAAATATTTAAGCCAACTCCCCCATCTATCAAGACTCACTTGACTCTATGCATATGAATAAGGAATTCAATATGCAATAGGATATTTTGAGGATGATTTAATGACATGTCATCTTCTTTGGAAAAATATAAGCAAAGAGGTGCAATAAGATTCCCTACAATGGATTGGAATTGGTCCACATCCAAGTTTTTAGGAAATGTTGTCTATGAGGGCTCTTTCTAAGATATCCTTATGAGATGGTGAGATCTTCAAAATCTCAAATATGGAAATTTGTGTGTGTGTATTTTGGAGTTGATCTACCAAACTATATTTCCTTGATGTGAATATAATGTCAATTTAATTTGTCTTGTTGTTTTCCCCTCGCAATGTCAATTTGGCTTGACTTCTAGTAACCACATGTGCGGTTTCCTTTTCTTTTTTAGCTTTGATGACAATAACATTGATGGTGTTGTCAAATCCCGATAAGGTGTTTATGGTGTTATCACTGGGATGAGAAAAATTAACCTTATTTCCCCTCTTGTTTGTTTGTAATTTTTTGATGTTTCTCCATTTTCATAGTTAGGGAGTGGAGTTTTAAATGTCATTTGATCATCATTGTTTTTAGGTCCATCAGTGAAGATAGTTTCATTATCAATCAATCCTAGACAACATGTTTTAGCCTCATACAATCATTAGTTTTGTAAACCTTATTTCTATGGTATTCACAACAGTGTGAATCATTCCACCAAGAAGGTTTACTTGGGGTTCATATCCTCTTGATTTGGGTATGTGATCAATTTTTTGGCTATGAGAGTTCTCAAAGAAGATTCAAGAGGTTCACCCAAGAGTGTAAATATTCTTTTGGGTGGATATTGTGAAGGCCTAGGTCTATTGTTGTCTTGGTTGTTTGACTGATTGGAAATATTGTCTTGATTGTTGGATTAGTAGAATGGTTTTGGTTTGACATTGTTAGCATCAACCACTCTGGAATTCACTACATATTTGTTGTTCTTCAAACAAAACTTTAGTTTTCCATTATTGTAGTTATTGTTGTTTTTTGAAGGATTTTTGTTGTTCTTGGAATTGTTTGAGAAACCTTTGGTATCCTTGTATAACTTTAATTAACCTTTTCTTACTAAGGCATCCTCAAATTTAACCCCAGTTTCTATCATCGTGTTGAATGAGGGAGGGAATCATAATTGAATCCAAAATTTCATCTCACTAGTCAAATTTTTGATAAAAATATCCTTTTTCTCTTTTTCTGCTATACTTCTTGGATATTTGGAAAAATTCTTTTCCATCTTTCTAAAAATGCCAAAAATGACTCACCATTTTGTTGCTTGGTATTACAAAGATCCAAAATAGTAACCTTGTGTTCATTGTTGTAGGAGTATTGTGTGATGAATTTTGTAACTAGTTCCTCAAAGGTTTTGATGCTGGGTGGTAACTTTGAAAACCACTCCATTGCTTGTTCTCCTAAACTCCTTAGAAATAACCTCATTAGGTAAGTTTTTCATGTATGAACTCCATCTTAAGGTGAAAAATTCCCGTATATGATCTTGAGGATCGATTGTACTAAACCGCTCCATTGCTTGTTCTCCTAAACTCCTTAGAAATAACCTCATTAGGTAAGTTTTTCATGTATGAAATCCATGCTTAAGGTGCAAAATTCCCGTATATGATCTTGAGGATCGATTGTACCCATATACTTTTCATAATGTATTTATGAATATCTATGTTGGGTGGAAATAGTGCCATATTCAAACTTTTTCCATATGGGAATGGACAAATACATCCCAAAGTATGCCTCTTTGTTGATGTTCCTCTTTGTATGTCATGAAGTTGTTGTTGAAGTGATTGAATTTTTTTGTTCAATGTACCTATAGGGTTAACCTCATATTTATTTTATTTTAATTTTATAAAATCATAATCATGAGGACATTTTACTCCTAATTGAGCTAATGACATGAAGTACCTTTCCTTATCTGCTTCCATATATCTTTCCATGAGGTTTCAAAATTTTACATCTTGTTGGGCTTCTCTAATATCTTCTTCCATCACTTCCTTGTTATTTTTCTCATGAAATCTAGCCCAATCATTCACATTCTCATCCATGTTTGATTTTGATTCTTTATTTTTTTCTACTTGTTGTTGTGGATGATTTGTCTTATGTTGAAGTGGTATCTCCTCTTGTTGCATGTATTTCTTCCTAGGATCTTGGGGTTGTTTGAAGTTATAGGATCTATTTTGTGTTGATGGCATGAAATTTGTTGTGAGTGAACCTTGGGTTGAATCCTCTTGAATTAATTGGTTTGGTCTAGAATCATGATTGGAGTTTATTAACAAGTGGTAGGTAAGTGTCCCAATTTGGTTGATCAATATGAAATATGTCCAAGGTTAGGGAGTCTTATAGAAAAAGCTCTATTTATATGGTAAAGATGCAGAACTAATCTTGATTCCCCACATTCTAGGTGAAGAACCTAAAATCCTTGATGATGAATCTTTGGAAACCAAGATTATTGATGTTTTGACAATATGTTCATAATAATTTGATATAAGTGGAACAATGTGAATGACCAACTTATTTGACAAAGGTGAAAACAATCAATATTTTAAAACTATTTTGACTGAAAAAGTCTATCTTAAAAAAGGGTATCCAAATAAACTTCTAAATTTTCTCCAAGTCATATGGAAGTATCCACTATTTCATACATGATGGTTAAAATGCGATAAAACATAGATTGTATGTGATGAAACAAACGTTGTATGCGATGATCTGCTGGTTTGATTTTTGCAATTTTTGATAGAGGGTTAAATATGATAGAACATGCATCAAATGTGATACTGTACCTCTCAAATGCAACAAAGAATTGGTCATATGAGATGGTGTGAGATAATTATTCTTGGTAGTCACTTTCAAAAACCTTTTTCCTCACTAGGGAGTATGTATCGTGAGTAACTTTAGAGGATGACACAATTCTCTTGCACTACAACTAATACACCATCAATAAAAGGGTAGGATTTATAATTAACATGGTTGTAGATAAAATTCTATTCAAATTTTTTGAGTTTATCCCCCATTATAAATTCCTCCCACCACTATAAGAATGGTATTTTACGCAACTCTGAAGAACTACTAGAGGAGGGCCATTCTCAAGATCTATTTGTCACTCACCACATTAAGGATGAATGCATTTTATTTTTTAGTGGATCATATTGCCATAGATTTTGACTGTATCCCACTTGGGTCATTTCCTCTCACTGACCTTATTAAGGAAAATATTGAGAGGCATTCCCACTAAGATAAAAATGCACTATTGAATTTGAAATTAGATCTAGGTGGGTTTGGTATTTTGATCACCCAAAAGAGAGGAGATCATGTCTTCAACACCTTAGACCTTAAAACACATAGAAAACGTGATACATTCATTGACCTTATCTAACTATGCTAAATTTTAGTAGGTTTGGCATTTTGATCACCCAAAATAGGGGAGAGAATATTCCTACTACCTTTATCCACAAGCACAAAAAGGTCCTTTTACATTGATCTATATTTTTGAATTGAAATGACACAAACTCAATTTCATTGTAATGAAATGCCACAAAGAAGTTTTTAAGGATTTAGGGACTGTAAACCTTTTAGCGATCTTTCAATTTTTAGCAATTTGGCAAATTGGCAATAAACTAGCAACAAAGTTAGTATCAACATCCAAGGTTAGTGCAAAAAAATAAAAAGGAAGAGCATACCAATTCACCTCAATATTATATCTAGCTTTATATTTGTTAAGAAGAGAAGCATAATAATCAAAATCTTTCGCATCTTCACTAATTTGGATTATTTTGTTAGCCCATTTAATCCTAGAATCATTAGAATATGCACTCTTATAGGATTTTCTAGCATAAAAACCTGGTTTCCTGCGAGTAAAATTCTTCAGTTTGTCAACCTTAGCAATCTAAAAATCAATAAAAAATGAATTAGGCTCTAAGATCTGTAAAATATAAAACATAGTTTAAATGTGATGAAAAAAAGTTTAAATGTGATATCCTTTGCATTAAATGCGATCAACTTATAATCAAATGCAAATAAAGATTAATAAAATGTGACTCCCTTTTGTTCATATGCGATGACCTTTGGTCCAAATGTGATTCTCTTGTAAACCTATTAAAACCTAGAAGCAGAACTCACAAAAATGATGATTAGAAAATTGCAGATTGAATGTGATGGCACAAACACTAAATATGACCATGAAAAATTCAAATATGAAAATATCATAATTAAATGTGATATATTTATCATCAAATGTGATGATATTTTGTCGACAGGCAATATAATTTTCTTCAAATGTGAAAAACTTCTAAGTGAATGTGACACTACATGATTGTTGTGACCTACAAGCAAAACATGAAACAAAATATTTATAAAATTGATAAGCAAAGTGAGGCGTGTGCCCCACGGTGGACGCCAATAAATGTGTGCAATTTCAAGTGAACTAAAAACCTCAACGAGACATTAATATGAGAATTATATCAAAAACATGATAAAGAACTAGATAAAGAAATGAAATAAAGGCTCATGATCGTCTCATCACTCTCTATTCCTAAGGACCTATTTGATTTAGCTCCTAGCTGTAATTAAGCTCATAGGTGACAACTTAGAAATCGTGAATGAATAATGAATTGAATAATCTAAGCTAAGATGTATGCAAATTATGCTAAATTGATGAAGAACTATGCTATTGCTTTATGAATTGAACTAAACTAAGCATGATGCAATTAAAATTCAACATTATGATGCTAATTTAACTAAATTGCTCTACAAAATGACTATATTAGAATTGCTAGAATGACAATGGATGATTAGGCACTAAGAATGCAGCCTATTCATAGGATTTCTCAATGCCTTGGGTATGAGTTATAGCTAACCATGATCAAGGTATGGTTTGAGTTAAGGGGCTGATGTGTGCTTGATTTATGGTCAAGATTGAAAATTGAGATTGAATAGTCAAGACAACAAAGCCTATTTGTGATCCATGTGAGATTTTCCCTTGTCTCTCATTGGTTGAACTTGATTTTTCTTTTAGTGGTTGGTGAGAGATTTTAGGATTTAATTAATTCAAAATAATTAATAATTTAGCCATGTTTGATGTGTTGAATGGGCTGGAATTTTGCCTTTATTTTAAAGGATTAATTAATTTAAGATAATCAAATATTTAGTTCAATTACATAGTAGATAAAAAAATTATTTAATCACTCCAATTGCTTGAATTTAATTAATGCTTTCCTTTTGACCAGTTTTAGGTGTATACAATCTCCATTTCAAAAAAAGTTTTACATATATGGACAAATAAAAATTGGAATGATTTAGAAGAAGTTGAATTTTTGGACTCTGAAGGTGGGGTTTTCATAGTGATATTCAAATCAAGAGATAGTAGAGGCAAGGATTTAAAAAAAATGTTGGTTTTTCAAAACCACAGGGTCTTCACTAAAGAGGCAATACACTTATGTGCATTAATATTGGGGGTTTTAAAATGGGCAAAAAAAGGGGCAATATATTGCCTAAGTAGGGGGGAGGGTTTTTTTGTTAGTAATAATAGTCCACCAACACAACTGAGGGGGGGGGGGGGAATTAGNAGGGGGGGGGGGTGAATTAGTTGTGAGCCAAATAAAATTAAACTTTACTCTTTGTAAATCATATACTTAGTGAAAATATGAACATAAAAAATGTAACACCTTAACACAATAATTTTTTGTTGAGGAAACCTTGTTAAGGGAAAAACCCCGGTGGGAATTAACACCCACAAATAATGCAATGAAGGTATAGTATCTTTGTTAGGAGATTTAGCCCTATTAGGAGTTGATTATTGCAAACAGTACACAGTCCCTGTTAAAGGAAAGACCCCGTTAGGAGTCAAGAAAAAAAAGAGGCTCACTGCCCAGGAACACTGCCCGAATGTGAAGGTTAAATCCACCTTCTGGACTTACTATCTGAAATAAAGATATAGGAGTAACAGTAACTAGAGAACTGACTGATAGAAACTTGCTTTTCTTAGATAGTTCCACTGAATTTCATCACAATCACTACCTCTTCTCTATATCCAAAAAAATTCACAAATACAATCTCTATGCTATAGCATTCAAATTCCATACTTTCTTACCAAGAAAAAAACTCTTCTTTATACAAGTTTATAATAAACAATTAGGTCGACCTGTTAAGACTTCCCCAATATATAAATAATTAAATAGACCCTTGATAAGATACAAATGGTTCCTTAAACAAGTAAACACCAATTTCAATTCATAAATTATAATCTAAGATCCATAATCCACGCTCACCATCCTCTAAACACGTTTCGTCGCAGTAGTTGGCCACAAGTAGATCTTCACAAGATCACACGCTTCAGATGAAATCACCAAGAACAAAGCAACCCAAAATTCACAAGTAACATTATCCAACATGTCTTCATCCATGAATTAAGCTCACAAATTATAACTCATGATCACATCCAAGTTATCCCCAAAATATAGAGACTAACTCTGTCACAATCCACTGTCATTGTCCTGTACCTAGTCTTCACAAAAACAACTGTAGCTATTGCCAACAGTAAGATCGATCCAAGAGACCCTAGATATAAGATCACTGCTCATCCCTGCATACATCCCCATTCTTGCATTCTCTAAAATGTCCATATAGTGTCCGTACATTTCTCCCACTCATCCCTGTACCAACGATAACAGTATGTCTGAGACTTTGACTGAAACATATGTTGACAGTGTAAAAGTACGAAGTTGTGTCGCACTTGAGGACCATTTTCATAGTTTCGGCCAAAATTTTTTCGGCCAAAATGGTTTTGACCAAAATATTTTTGGCCGTACATATGTGGCACAAACGTGGTGCCATGTGGCGTCGATGTGGCAAATGAGTTTCGGCCGAAACTGGTTCAGCCGGACCAGTTTCGGCCAAAAATTCAATTCATGAGTAAATATAAGCTAACTATGTTCTATCGATGAAGAATTGGCATATATTTATATAGAGGGGTTCGGCCAGAACTGGTTCGGATGAACCAGTTCTGGCTGAAACTATCTATGTGGCATCCTATATAGTAGCCAAATAGGCAAAAAATTTCAAAATTACAGAACTTCTTACTTAGACAGCTGATTTCTTCATAAAAAATAACCATTTTTAAAATCTAAATATACCCTTTTGTAGAGCTCGGAGTCTAGATTATGGTCATATAATTTTTATTGTGTTTTGATTACATATAATATATTATAATTTGAAAAAACTCCAAGTAGGTATTTTAACATTAAAGAACACGCTCGTTCAAAAAAATAAAAAAAATAGCAAATCATGTCGGAAAAATTTAAAACTAGAGGAGAGAGTCCTCTTCAAGAATATGTAATTTTTTTGTATTTGGTTTAGATTTTCTAGGGAAAATGTGGAGGGAGAAAAAAACTGTTAATTTCGGGTAACTTCGACTTTGAATGGTTATAACAGACAAAATATATACCGAAAACCAATCTTTCTTTTTTATGCACTAGTTGTACATGTCATATATTTAGTTGGAGGGAACTAGACCCTACATTTTCAACATTTTTTGAGCAATTAAAAAATGGACTTCAAAAATTAAAAAACTAGGTCAATATTTATTCAAAAATTTTTTAAAAAATTATAGCCATAAACTACATCCAATTTTACACATTTCATTAGTTTACATAATTTTCAAATTCTAAACACAAATGCCACTTTTATGTCATTAATGTTTAACAGTTTTGCATGTCGTGGTCCTCTTCCTTTGTAAAAGTGTGACACAGGTTTGTACTTTTACCCGACATCAATGACAAAACATGAATGTCAACACTTATCATTGAACCAATTCCAAAAATCTCCCCCTTTGGAATTGATGGAAACATATAATAAAATCCATCAACCCAAATGGTATCCTTTTCAATACAATCTTCTCAATATCCTCTTCACAACGCCCCCTAAAACAGTAGGGATTTTCTACTTCTATCACTCCCCCTTTGACATCAATAGAAAAGGGTGCCACATCTATCTTTCTTCTCTAACCATCCCACATTTTCAAGGTGTAGGTTTTTCAAATATTCATGCCTTCAACGATGAGGTGCTTGACCACCCAAATATTTCATGATATGTTCCCTGATCACTCCCTCTGAGGAGTGCATCCAAGCATCAAGTCCAATGATTGATATAGCTCTGATATCTACTAGACTGATGCATTTATGCATCATTTAATTCTCGTAAGGAGGGGTTCCCACCCCAGGCATACCTCTGAAATACTCAAAGGAATATTTTTAAAAAGGTTTTGTGAATATATTTTCTATTTTCTCCTTTATATTGATGTACTCCAATCCAACTTCCCTTTCTACAACCTTGTCTCTTAAAAAGTGATATTTGATTGAAATGTGTTTTTTTTGAATGCATAACAAGATTCTTTGACATGTTCACTGTGCTTATATTATCACAATGTATAACCACTAGCTCTCCATAAGTAATCCCAATATCCTTCAACATCTGTTTCATTCACATAATCTTTGTACAATTTATAGCAGCAACTACATAATTTGATTCAACCTTAGATTGAGCTATACAATCCCACTTCTTAATTAACCATGAAACCAACCTATTTCCCATAAAAAAATGCACCTCCACTTGTGCTCTTTCTGTCGTCAACACTTCCTACCCAATCAACATCAATATAAGCACACAAAGTAAAATTATCAGACTTTTCATACCATAAGCCATATTCTAGTGTTCTCTTTAGATATATGAATATCCTCTTAACTGAAAAAATATGAGTCTCTTTGGCATCTTATTGAAACCTCACAATAATTTCAACAACATTAGCAATATCCGATCTAGTGTGATATAGATATTGTAAACCTCTAATCATGGATCTGTACTTTTTCTGAAATACACTTTGAGATTCATCAGTAGTAGAAAGATTACAACCATTAATCATAGGTGTTCCAATAGGTTTACAATATTCCATTCCAAACATCTTCAATAATTCCCCAAGATACTTGGTTTGGGAGATGAAAATACCATGTTTGTCCTGAGTAATTTGCAAACCAACAAAGAACTTCATTTCACCAATCATAGACATTTCAAATTCATTTTTCATTTCCTCAGAAAAATTCTTGCTCATTTTATCATTATTGATGCAGAGGTAAGGGTGGTGGATTAAATCAACAAAGGTAAGTTTATAAATTTCAGAGGTTTAGACACTACTTCCACAATTTACCCAAGTACTTCCAATGCTCTCAAATGCTTCAACAAAACAAGACTCTTCCCAATGGCCCAAGTTGAAAAATATGGTATCTGTAGATTGTATTTACTTGGATTAAAGAGGTTTTAGTGATTCAAGCATGATCCAACATTCCCAACTCTACAAATTTATCCAATTGCTCACAGACCTAAAGCCCATTCTTGTAGCCGTGCAGTAACAATAAATGATTCATAAATTTTAAATCTTACAAAGGATTGATAAAAAAATCACTATTTTAGATACCCTTTTGCCCATACTACAACACATCAAAATCATTTTATAGGTTCCTTTGGACCATACCCTTCTGTCATCACACTTTGACCTTAAAATGCATTGAAATAAGCCCAAATAAGAAAGAAAATATATGTTTCATTTACTCTCAAGTCCCAATACTCTCAAAAGTTTCTTATTATGACTCCAATTGCATAAATTCCAAAGCAATTAGACTCAGGCTTCCTGCAACATAAAAAATCCCAAATTCACTCCCTTCAAACCCTTAACACTAGGGCTTCCTCAATGTCTTATCTAAAAGCACTTCAAGATCCCATTGGAACTTGATTCACTAATAAATGAACATTTTAAGACAACCCAAATCCCCAAACATACCCCTTACACGAGCCAAATGGCTACTGCAATACTTTGGCATCCAATTCCTTCAAGTCTTCTTCATAACTTCATTGGGGTACACCCTATTCTCCTTTCATTCCTGTATTTATATCATCATGGTTATAAAATACATGTTAGTGGTCACCATTCCATGGATTTGATGCCTTAAGATTCCATGGAATGCTTTTATATTATAAGAAAATCAAAATTGTCTCTGAAAATGAACCAAGACTGACTGTACAGGACTGTATAGGATACAATCAGAGATTTCAATGTATTTAAATTCATTCACATAGAATTAAGGATGATTTTCAAAACATTAAAATCCTTTTCAAATGAATATCAAAACTTGAGAATGAGGTACATCACATGAATTGACAAAAAATAAGATCTTTATTGCTTCAAGGTTCACACAGTCTGTATAGTCTCCTATTCTGCCTGTACAATGTATTCTTCTATCAATTATAACTTTCCCCTAACTTACCCAACCACCTTGGGTTGGTTATTTAGTTTATTATTTGCTAAAATACCCTTAAACACACTTTCCCACCAAATTCCTAATTAGCCGTTTACATTCAAAAATTTGAATTTCTAAACTATGAAAAGGCTTTATTCTAATAAGAAACCCCTCAAATTATTGATTCCTAATAAATTTAATGGTTTCAACAAACTATCCTAGAATTTTAGCCTCTGAATTTCATCCCATGGACTCTATTGGTCCTTCTACAATCTCATTTGGTCCTCTTAAGGACATTTTGATAATTTCCTTCATTGGTTACATTAAATGCTTTACATGCCTTAAAGACCATAATGAGATTTAGTTATTTCCAATTGATTGGCTTAGGTCTCTAATTAGCCACTTCAATCCTCTGATCTTCCTTGTAGGTCTTCAAGGTCTTCATGTCCTTGTTGAGTGTTCTTGGTTCCCCTGCACCAATTACCTCCAAAAATAATGTCATCAACAAAGAATTCAACTATAAAGATTCCATCTTCACTAGTTCTCAAATACAAATTACTATCTACACTAACTTTCGTAAACCCAAGATGTAGTAGATACCTATTAAACCAAGCATACCATGATCTAGGTGCTTGTTTTAGTCCATACAATGACTTTTTCAACTTGCAAACCATGTCTTCATCACCTGTCAAAGGAAAGATATCAGCCCGCTCAATGTTGACTTCTTCCTCTAGATCTCCATTCAGAAATGTAGATTTTACATCCATCTGATATAACTTAAAATTATTGTGTGCTACATAAGAAAGGAACAACCTTACTGCTTCCAACCTCGCAACATGAGAAATTTTTTCTTCAAAGTCAACGCCTTCTTGTTATGAGTAGCCTTCACAAACTAGTCTAGCCTTTTTCCTTACTACCATACCTTCTTCATTCATCTTGTTTCTAAAAACCCATTTAGTTCCTATAACATTTTTTTCCTTAGGTCTAGGAGCCAATTCCCAAGTGTTATTTTTCTTTATCTAATCCAATTATTCCTTCATTTCCTTAGTCCAAGATTCATCTCTACATGCCTCATCAGTAGTTTTTTGTTCAACTTGCAAAATCAAACATATCACATTCCTCATTCTAGATCTTGTCATCATCCTTTTATTTATTTCACCAATAATTTGATTTTTCAGGATAGTTTTTCTTAACATACCTTGGTGTCTTTGGAGTTTCAGTATTGTCATATAGGCATTCTTCAATTTCATTGTCAACCTCAAGAGTTTCCTCTTGACTTCCAGTAACCTCCATCTTCTTTGTAATATGACTACAGTCATACATTCTTTCCTAAATCTCAAATATTTCATCAATTCTCACATTAGCACTTTCAAATAACTTCCTCAATCTTAGATTGAAATATTTGTAAGCCTTTCTCTTAGTAGAATACCCAAGGAAAATTCCTTCATCAGTTCTACCATCAATTTTTCCTATCTCATCATCCATTTTGATATAAAAATTGCTACCAAATATTCTGAAGTATTTCATAGTAGGAGCATGATTAAACCAAAGTTCATAAGGTATCTTACTGGTACCATCACTAATATGAATATGTTTAAAGTGTACACTATAATACCAACATATTCTCTCCAATGCACATGCAACACATTCCCTTTAAGTAGCATAGTCCTGGCAACAACTAGTATAGTTTTGTTTCTTTGCTCTGCAATCCCATTCTGTTGTGGTGTCCTAGGAGCTAATGTTTATCTATATATTCCATGCTCTTCGCAATAGGTACTAAACATATCTGCTGTAAACTCTCCACCTCTATCTTACCTCAAACATTTTATCTTCATACTTACCTCATTCTCAAATTTTTCTTTGAAAATCTTAAACTTATCAAAGGCTTCAAACTTTTCTCTAAGAAATGCAACCCACATCTTCCTAGAATAATCAGAAATAAAGATGATAAAATACCTTTCTCCATAGTAAGATATTGTTCTTGTAGGACCACAAAGATTTGTATGTACCAAATCCAATTTTCCTTTTGCTAAGTAAGATTTTATCTGAAAACTGCTTCTAGTCTGTTTCCCCATTACACACTCTCTACACATGGTGTTAGAGGGCTTTACAATTTTTGGTAAATCCTTGACTACATTTTTCATACTTTCTTTCACAACGTTATCAAAATTTATATGAAAAAAACCTTCTATCCCATAACCAAGTGTCATCAACATTCATAAAAAAATAAGTAGCCTATGTATTATTCAATTCAAACACATTACCTCTTGACTTTGTACATGATGTGATCAAATCTCCTGAATGACTTCTGATAGTACATTTTCCATCATTTAACTTCAAATGATATCCCTTATCTACAAGTTGTCCAACACTCAACAAGTTGTGCTTAAGTCCATCAACAAGCAATACATTGTTAGTATTATTTTTCCCATCAAGAGTAATTGAACCTACTCCAATGATCAATTTTGGAGTTTTATCACCAAATCAGACTACACCACCATCATATTTATTTAGCTAAACAAACTTACTTTTATCACCAGTCATATGATGCAAATGACCACTCTCTATGACCCATTCAGATTTATTTTCAACATGAGAAACTAAGGCTCTTTCTTCATGAATATGATCATCATCTTTAATAACAATAAATCCAGTTTCATCATAATCCACAATATCATCATCAGAAACACCTTCACTAGCATAGTAACATTCTTTATCCTTAGATTATTATGGTCTATAAAGCTTAGGTTTATGCTTAGGAACCCTTGTACGACATCTAGATGCAAAATGACCAATCTTATTACATGACAAACACTTTAGGGGTAACTCTCCCTCAAATTTACCCTTACCTCTCTTTTCTCTTCTTGCAATCAAACCCACAAGTTCATTTAATTTCCTTTCCTCCTCTACTATATTTTCCCAATCCTGAGCATATTCACAAAGCTCTTCATACCTGTTATCTTTGATGGTGCTCACAAGGCTTGAAAATGCCTTTTTTTCATTATGCATAGTCACCTTGAATGTAGATTCCATCTTAGGTAATGTATCTCCCAGCTCTGTAGCCTCAAAGGTGGCCAAATTAGCAATCAATACCTCTCTATTGAAGTTATCTAACAAAGGTATGATTTCTTCTATCACTTGCACTTTAGTTTTGTAAATAGGTGTCAAATATCTAAGAAAATTGTGATCACTTCTTCATCAATGTATGTGCCTCTCAAGTTTCTGATCTCTGTAACAACCTCTGTTAGGAAGCAAAGTCCACAAGACAACTGAGAGGGGGGGGGGGGTGAATTAGTTGTAATCTAGATTATTAAACTTTAAACTTTATAAACCAAATCTGCAAATGTAAATGATAACACAGTAACTACCAACACCATAACACAATATTTGTTGTCGAGGAAACCCTGTTAAAGGTAAAACCCCGGTGGGAATTAATACCCACAAATAATGTACTGAGAGTATAGTATCTCTGTTAAAAGATATTAGCCTTGTTAGGAGATTATTACAACATTACAATACACAGTCCCTGTTAGGAGACATATCCTGTTAGGATTCAAGAAAATAGTAGACTCACTGCCAAGGCACACTGCCAAAAGAAGGTTAAATCCACCCTCAAAGATTTACAATCCAAATCAAGTGTATACAACAAATACATATTCCAGTGAACTATCTGATAGAAACTATCTTTGCTTGGTCAGTTCCAATCAAGTATCAAATCTACTTTGTATCCAGCAGTCAACAAGCTTCGCAACTTCCACACCTCTCTATCCTGATCTTTCTCTATCACACTTCTCCACAAGAAATTGTCATTCATATATACCCTCTTACAATAATTCATTAGGTTGGCTAGTTAAGCTTTCCTAATACATAATTAACTAGGTCGGCCAATTAAGGCTTTCCATCATACAAATAATTACATAGCCCCTTGCTAAGATACACACGGTATCTATAACAAGTATACATCATTTACAATTCATCACATATACTTCCAGATCCATAATTCATGCTCACAATTAATTTCACACGCTAAATGTTTAAAGTCAGCCAGGAAATAGGTCTTCTTGAGAATACACGCCACAACTGACATCATTAGTATCCAAATAGAAATCAAACTCAACCCATTACCCTACCATATGTCGGCTATCCATCAGTAAGCTCACAAGTTCTGAAATATCTTCGCTAGAAAGAAATACCCGAAACACAGAGACCCGCTTTGTCTAGATTTACAGTTATAGTCCAGAAAACTAGTCTTCACTAAATCAACTCTAACATCCATAGTATGTAACATAGAGCCAAGTGACCTTAGGAA
This sequence comes from Thuja plicata, assembly GCA_018584345.1. Taxonomy (NCBI): domain Eukaryota; kingdom Viridiplantae; phylum Streptophyta; class Pinopsida; order Cupressales; family Cupressaceae; genus Thuja; species Thuja plicata. The sequence goes on along the minus strand of MU228374.1, from coordinate 423,863 downwards.
TAAGGTCAGTACACATCCTTTTGCATAAATCCAACTCCGATCATTCTGAATCATCTGTACAGTGTCCGTACACTCCTTCCAGTTAAGTAGCCAGTCTGTCTTCTCGATAGAAATATATGTTGACATCAGTGACAACATGAATATCAACAACATGATTAGTAACCAAAACTGATATCATCCAAAAACCTTTGTAACCGTCTGAACATATGATTTGACATTCTCATCATCTCACATTATTAAAATTTCCATCTTAGTCTTCCAATTCTGCAACTTCATTTTCTTAGTAAACTTATCTCCTTCATATAGTGCTTCTAGTCTTGTCTAGATTTTGTGTGCAGAATCCAAGTATTTAACCTCTGTGAATTTACCCTTAGAGAGTACGTTTATCAATGCTTCTATACACTACTACATTTGGGGCCAAATTTTGACAGAAGTTTCCGATGGGTAACTTTTTCTTATGAATTTGGTGTTTTTTTTGTTAATAGGCTCTGATGATGTCGGTATTCCGATGGGTGTTTAATTGACCATCAGAATTTTGACAGATTTAGGGGTATACATTAAAAAAAAAAGTGAAACAACCTCATCATTTTTATTTCAATTGGAGAGCGGGAGAAAAGGAGCGACAATTGAGCGCTGGAGACGATATGTGATTTCTTCATCTTTCGAGCCTCTGGCATCACATTTGAATGCATTTCATTTTATTGTTGAGGGAGTTGCTCTCTGAAATGACCAAATTCTATTGGTGTCATGCCCTAGCCAATGCTTTATCTCTATTATTTGATGTTATTGGTGCTTGTGCTCAAGGATATCGATTCACTGTATTCAAATGTTTGGATCCACGTTTGTTGATATTACTGGCATATGTGTTTAATGACGCCATTGTATATTGTTGTCACTGAAATGACCACATTCTATTGGTGTCATGCCCTAGCTCATGCTTTAAATCCATTATTTGATGTTATTGGTGCTTGTGCTCAAGGATATCCATTTTTTTGAAATGTTGACCGTGGTTATCAAATGGACAGCCCGTGAGCTTCTAGCTAGGCGCCATTTGTATTGATAGCTTAGGGCATCAAATGTATTGTATAATTGATAGTTGAGACTTTGTTAAAAGGAAATAGGACAAAGAATGATTTTTATTTATTTTCTCTATTTTGATCCCTAAGTGGTTTACAACCCTAGAGAAGTATATGCAGATTTACGGATCCAATTGTAGGATACATAGCAGCCGATAATTCACAAGAAATCCATGCATCCAATTTGAATAGCAATTAATATAAAGAAATAGGGTCCTCCAATGGCCCAATCATATGAACCTTGACTGTCCCCTCAACCAGTGACCCTTCAAAACCAGGTTATCATGCAATCAGTGAGTGATCCTTCATTCTCCTAGTCTGCCCTACATCCAAACATATTGGAAATACACAATACAATGATAACAAGTCTTTCACAATCCCCCTTCCCCCAAGGAACACTATC
>MU228374.1:382092-410002 GCA_018584345.1 Thuja plicata | reverse complement strand
GAATTATCCCTTCTTTGGCTTGCACTCATTCCTCTTCTCAAAAATGGTTATCTAGAAACTTTGGATATTGTTTCTCATCCATGCACGAAATGTTCTAGTGATCGTATAAAATTACTTTAGGCCTCCAATATTGATGAGATGTACAAGTGTAAAATGTTTTTGTGAGACTGGGATCAATTTTTGCAGTGTACATAAATGCAAGGCGGTGATTATTCTCGACGATCGACAGGTAGCTAGGACTAAAGATAACACAGCTCAAGAGACCATCATAGGTTGTCTCTTTCTTCAGTCTATATTATTGACAAAATGTTTTACATTGCATTAGCTCATCAAATTCGGGGATTTGAAAGAATTTAATAGAATATTTTCATGATAACATATATTATTTAAGTTGACATTTCACAAATTTATCTACTTCGTGCACTTGTATACTATGAAGATGGCGATAAAGAAGCATCTCCTACCATGGCCATGCTTCTTTATAGCCGTCCTCATAGTCTACAAGTGCGCGAAGTAGATAAATTTGTGCAACGTCAACTTAAATAATATACGTTGTCATGAAAATATTCTATTAAATTCTTTCAAATCCCCAGATTTGATGAGTTAATGAATGGTAAAACATTCTGTCAATAATATAGATCGAAGAAAGAGAGAACCTATGATGGTCTCTTGAGCTGTTTTATCTTTAATGTGCATATCCGTCAGTTTTTCAACATTTCATAATTAATTTTTGACAGCAGTGCTATGCCTTCAACAGATAAAATGTCAAAGAATCATAATTTACGACAATTCTTCCGACAGTAATGCTATACGTTTGACAGGGCAACCTATCGAAGAAATGCTACACAACTGTCGCTATTCTGACATAAACTTTGACAATAATGCTATATATCTGACAGGTATATCTATCGAAATTAGGTGGAAACTATCAGTATGCCAACAGTTATAATGTCGGAAAGGATATGTTTTTGACAGTTATTTCTGACAGAGATTGTATATTTCTGATAGGTCATGGTCGGAATGCCGATGGATGAACCACAGGAAATGCCATAACGAAGCTGTTGTCATGTGCAAGTTTTTGACATGATGTGGTGTCGGTAAACTGATGGATGTGTCTTCTGTCACAATTTCCTATGCAAAAATGACAACGGGCTCATGTGTTGAAATATCGACAAATGAGCGTTGGAAATTTGACAAATGGCCGTCAAAATTTGACCTCAAATGTACTAGTGATAACCACCATATTAAAATGAATAAATTCTTTTTATTTGCATCTGCAGTCTCTAATTCATCTTCAATCTTGATCTTCTCATCCTTCTTAGTAATTATCTAGTAATCAATCCCTAAGAAGAGCAGGTGAGTTTTCATCTTTTTCTTCCAACTGTAAAAATGTTCAGTATCAAATTTTGGACTATCCTTCCTACAGTACACCATCTTCAGGATCTCCTCAAGTTGTTAAGCTTTCTCTCAAAGGACCACAAAATTTGATACCAATTGTTATAAATAATAGTCCACCAACACAACTGAGAGGGGGGGGGGGGGGGGAATAGGTTGTGAGCNGGGGGGGGGTGAATAGGTTGTGAGCCAAATAAAATTAAATTTTACTCTTTGTAAATCATATACTTAATGTAAATCTGAACATAACAAATGTAACACCATATGCAAGAATTTTTTGTTGAGAAAACCCTGTTAAGGGAAAAACCCCGTGAGAATTAGCACCCACAAATAATGCACTAAAAGTATAGTATCCCTGTTAGGAGATTTAGCCTTGTTAGGAGTAGATTATTACATATAGTAAATATTCCCTGTTAAAGGAAAGACCCTGTTAGGAGTAACAGAAATAATAGGCTCACTACCTAGGCACACTACCCAAATGTGAAGGTTAAATCCACCTTTTGGACTCACTATCTGAAATATAGATATAGGAGTAACAGTAACCAGAGAACTGACTGATAGCAACTTGATTTTCTTAAATAGTTGCAATGAATTTCATCACAATCACTACCTCTACTCTACATCTAGAAGAATTAAAAAATACAAGCTCGTAGCTCGAGCATTCCACTTCCATACTTTCTTACCAAGAAATAACTCTTCTTTATACAAGTTTACAATAAATAATTAGGTCGACCTGTTAAGACTTCCACAATATACAAACAATTAAATAGACCCTTGCTAAGATACACACAGTACCTTACACAAGTAAACATCAATTAAAATTCATCAATTATGCTATAAGATCTGTAATCCACGCTCGCTATGTCCTCTAAACATGTTTTATCACAGTAGCCGGCCACAAGTATAGCTTCGCAAGATCACACGCTTCAATTGAAATCAACAAGAACACAACGACCCAAAATTCACAAGTAACATTCTCCAACATATCTTCATCCATGCCTTAAGCTCACAAATCATAACTCATCACCGCATCCAAGTTATCTCCTAAACACAAAGACTAACTCTATCACAATCTACTATCACTGTCATGTACCCAGTCTTCACAAAAAATGTAACTAATGCCAAAAGTAAGATCAATCCAAGTGACCTTAGATATAAGATCACTACTCATCCTTGTATACATCCCCATTCTCACATGCTCTGAAACGTCCGTACAATGTCCGTACACTTATGTGAGTCATCCCTGTACCAATGATAACCAGTCTATCTGAGACTTTGACTAAAACATATGTTGAAATCAATGAAAAACATGAATTTCCACACCTCTCACTGAACCATTTTCGACAGTTTTTTTGGGCTGGGGTTGGGGGTTTATATAGGAAAATGGGTGGCAGGGATACTAGGAGAGTATTTGAGGGGGGTGGAAAAAAAGGAGTTTGGGGCAATATTTTTTGAAAATAGGGGTATTCTTTAGTATGCCACGAACACACATTATATTATTCAGGTTCATTAAGTGAAGCCCCTGTGTTTGAAAAATCTGAGTTACATATGCAAATATTGAGCTCAAATTCATAGCAAAGAGAATTACATTAAATTCATTCCTATATGGATCTAGTTATACTATATCCCATTAGAATACCAAACCATAGATATGTCTAAGGTCTTTAGAAATAAATTAAGAATATTTCTCAAATCATCCCTATCCAAGGACACTCGAAGCCCTATGATCTGTGTTATAATGGACAATTAGAAAGAATAACCCAAAACCCTCAAAATTATCTCAAAATATGGTATTTAGATTTAGAGGATCTCTTATGATTATATTGATAGGATTGAGGGTCCTCCAATCTCAAAAATGGAATTCTTTGGGGTAACCCAAGGGGAAGAGGACCCATGCAGTATAGAAACTCATAAAATAATTAAGAACTCTGGGTTTGATGAAGATTGGAGGCAATTTAAAGGAAATACCACCACTTTATTCCCATAAATAGATAATGAAGATGTGAAAATGAACGAAAATCATTATAGTAAGAATGAATGGGAAGACAAATACTAATATGATAAAATCTTGTTGTTTATTTGGACACTTTTTTGGAGATGGACTCACTATTGCACCAGGTTATAGAAAAGAAAACTCCTTAGTGTTGGACATGGAGGGTATGATGAAAATAAATATCTACTTCCTAAGGAACATTGGATTAAGAATAAGATGTACATTTAGGGGCCTGGGTATGTGGGCATATCTGAGATATTTCAATTGGGTCAAATCACAATGATAAAAAAGATAAACAATCTCAAAAGAATGGATTCCAAGACTGCATATACTAAAAGAATATAGGAAGAAATGATGTTCTCATGAACTTAGATGTTTGACGGGGAGAAGGATGGTTCCTAGTAGAAAGAATGGATAGATATCATATGCATAATGAAATATCAGACTAAAGAAATCAAGAAATGGAAAGATTCGTTCTAGAATTTTTGGAATAAGTCTAAACCAAAATTATAGAGGAAATAGCTGATAAGGTTTTGGTGAAGGCATGATAGATTCAATGAAGGATATTAGAGAAAAGGAGAACAAAAAATATGTTGAAGATGAAAATATGAATGAGTCTTATGAGATATTAGAAGAAAAAATTATAGACATTATCAACTCACTCTCTAATAATAATGAGACTAAAGAGGATATTATTCAAGTAAGATTGGTAGACCTAATCAGCAAAGATAAGATCTCCTCAAAAGGAAATTTTATGTCAAAGGAAGAAGATGAAAAATGCCAAAAATCCAAGGATAGGTAGACCCATAGGAAAATATAGCAAGAAGGAAGTAAGTAGGACGTGGGAATCAAATATTAACCCATCAGAACCAAGCAACCTAAAAATAGGAAACACAATATCTCTAAGATTGATGGAAAATGAGAATATATCAAGATCAAAATTAGTTCCATTAAATAGTAAGAATAAGGATAAAAGGTTGGAAGATACATCTTGTTCTTGTAGGAGGAAAAAAACTTAATTATTTGGCATTAGATAAGGATAAGAGGTTTAAAAAATGAAAATAGCTCCTCTTGGAAAGATAGAGTTAAGTATTCGACATTAGAGGAGAACCATCTGCAAGACAACAAAAACAAATGTTTGACTAAGGGTAAGACTAGTGTATTGAATAAAGATACATATCAGAATTTAGAGAGTAGTAAAGAATGCTTACCCCATGGGAAGATAAATAAAACACAAACCAAAGGTGGTTTAATACCACTTATAGACCTTAAAAAAAAGTAATAATTTAGAAGGAATGGAGTATAAAGGAGGATCCAACTCAGAAGAAGTCAATTAAAATAAAAATATATATTAGAATTAAGGAAACACACACAACTGAGAGGGTGAGTGAATCAGTTGTGTCCAAAAACTCAAAACCTTTAACCAAATTATAAACTTAATCTCATATCTAAATGATAATCATGAATGCAAGAACATAACACAAAATCAACACATAAAACCAAGTTTTTTGATGTGGAAACCCGATTAAGGGAAAAAAATGGCGGGGATCAAACCCACAAGATGAATGTACTCTGTTAGAAGCACTTTACACTATTAGGAGTATTACAAATGGGAATGCACATGCGTTCAAACACACTTCCTAGAGTTCACTGCTCAAATATAATAAGGGGTTCAACCCAAAGGAAGGCTCACTTCCTTACATCAATATTTGATTATAATTTATAGTGGACAGGAGTCAATAACTCATGAATTAACAAACAACATCCCTAACATGCTAATACAGTTCCAATGAAGTGCATCTAATATTTGACTCAATTGTAAATTCAACTCAGACCTCTTCTCTTCTCTCACTCGCACACACCACACACTCAAAATCACAAATTATTACATCTTTATATACATTACATCAACTTTATCTCAACTAGGTCGACCAAACCTAATTACAAAATATTAATTCATTAGAGATCAATACACAATGTAATCTATTGAATATCGGCTAAGACATAGAAATGATAAAAAAAAAACATTTTAGAACATGCTGCATATCCATAAATCATGCCATGATCCTTTTCAACACACTACATCACCATGTCGGACAGAAACAATAAGAATAACAACATAAATCATCAAACCTGATCACATAATCTAATGCGATCCAGTAACATGAATAAGACATGATGTAGAAATACCAACAAGCAACATGAAATGCCACGATACCAACAAGAACACTTTTGTCTCATAATTCATACTCATCTCTGCATTGTTCATTAGGAACACTAAATAAAAACCTCCATCATAAAAGAAAATATCTTTCCAACATCCAAATCATGAACCACTCAAGCTGAGGACACACATGTATGGCTTGAACTTACCACTAGGTTAGCAACCAAGACTTTTGCATAACCAATCCGCACTGATCCAAGAACTAAAACAATATCACTGTCTGAACAACCAAAATACCAGTCTCTGATAAATCCTTCATATCTCACTCAAATCATTATGTGAACCTCTGTAAGTTGACATAGACCAACTAAACACATCCCTGAAACCATTTGTACCTTCATAAGATCAAATATTCAATATAGTAGTCATACCAAAGTAATCTTCTCACTGAACATACCAGGAACACACAAGAACACTATCATCAACAGTAGGAATATGTTAACATCAATGAAAAATTATTAATGTCAACACATATATGCACAATATCCAAAAATCTCTCAACAATCTCCCCCTTTGGAATTTATGGAAATATATGATTTGAAAAATTAAATCAATGTACAAAGAAACTATATCAACATTACTATCAACAATTTCCACAACATATGTTAGAGTAAAAAAATATTTTCACTTATTAACTAAACCATTATTGATTTAATTATTAAGTCACCTTTTCACTTAAAAATTAAATCATTATTTATTTAATTATTAAGTCACCTTTTTATCTCTAGTTTACTTAAGCTAAACTTTAGGCATGCAACAATTAATTTTTTTATTAATTATTCATACAACCTAGGTTTCTCCGGTTTCTCCACCCTTCTTAGGGTTTTGATCTCCTTTATTAGGATTTAACACTTTGTAATTATTGATCTCTGTCAGGAATTCCCTTAATTCATTCTTTGAATGATATCTTATATTTATGGATATTCTGAGTTGTGTCTCCATTCTTTGCTTTTGTGATTGGTTATTTTGCTGCAGGTTATCTTGGCATATGAATTTGATGAGTTCTAACATGGTATCAGAGCCTTGCTGGAACAATTTGTTCTTAGGTTTTTTGAATATTTTCTGGAGCATCGAGGTTTTCAAAATTTTAGATCTGTTTGTGTGGATCTGGAGGGGATTTTTTATTTGGAGCACTTTGAGCACAAACGGACATCACAGATGTGCTCAAAATGCCCAAAAAACCCTATTTCCATATAAGGCATGCCATATTTGGGCAAAGTTTCCATCCGAGGCAATTTTTTTTTACACATGCCCATTTTTTGGGCACAGAAATTGAGACGTAGTAAAAAAAATTCAAAATTTTTTTTCGGTCCACCGCCCAGCAGCCGCCCGTGCACTGCTGAGCGGAACTGCTAGTAGGCTCACCAAGCAGCAGGCTGGGCTCACCGAACTACGTACTTGACTTGTCGAGCTCCATGCTCGGCTTGAGCCAGTTTTGCCTCCTGAGTAGCTCACCCATTAGCTCATCCCAAAATCACCACCCGAGCACCGTCAGCCACTGATGCACCACTCGAGAGCCACCAGAGGGCCACCAAGGCATTTTTTTTCCCTTTCAGGGTGTTAGTTTTTTCTCATAACTTGAGAAAACATAGACATTTTTCACCAAACAAGATATCATCAGAAAGTTGGTTCCAAACCCGACCTTATTTTCTAGGTTTGGTTTTCTGATTTTTCCATCTTGCAGGGTTTTTTGCCAATCAAAGTCAGGGTTCCATTTCGCATTCTGGTCACCATATCTTGCTCCTCCGGAATTCATTTTTTTGACTTTCGCATGTCATCAAAAAGCTGGTTCCATTCTCCTTCTTCTTGTATGGGTCTCATTACCAGAATCTTCTCTAGGTATATTTTTTTCAATTTTTTGCATTTTTGCATTTTGGTGGATATCTTGGATGTTTTAGGTCCTGGAATCATTTTTTGTGCATTGGATGACTCCTTGTTATTTGTTACATATGTTTCTATAGCTTTCAGTCATTCTTGGATATTGGATACATCTTTTTCTGTAGCATTTCTTTTTGCAAATGCACTGAGATAAAGTACCATCTTGCATGCTTGGGATCCCGCACATTTTGTGCTTGATTGTATTCACACTATATTATAAAGTGCCATGGGGGGGTTTTCTGTACCTTTTTCAAGTGAGTGTTCCTTCCATGACATAAAACTCATGTGTGTCAAGTGACTGATAATCCTCAACATCATACTTTATTTGTTCTTGTACATCCTTCATCATGTAGTGTTTCTTGGCAGTCTGACTCAGTGTTTCTATTGTACCTCTCCCTGATCATCATTATGGGGGGGCAGGGTATTTCCTGTTGGTTCTATATGATTCTTTGGTTCGATGGAGTTATTTTATGTATTCAATTTTTTTTCCTATATACTAGGCGAATGCAGTGGCTGGTACCTATGCATTTTGGTGAAATGGATCATTTACCATATGGACACTCTTCTTTCATTCCTATTTTGGAGGCTTCAAACTTGGTGTTTTTTTCCATCTGTATCTTTGAGTTTCGATGTTTTCCTTGTTTTCTATCCTGCTTCAAGTAGTGTCATTTGAGGGCACTCATACAAATTACAATAGTTCTTTGACAGTGTTTGCAGCTTCATGCTTCAAAAGTGTTCTACATGTTCTTCTTTTGATCAACTCTTCAAACTTTGGTGTTTTTTTCCATCTGTATCTTCAAGTTATGATGTTTGCCTTGTTTTCCATCCTGATTCGAGCAGTGTCATTTTAGGGCACTCATGCAGATTACAGTCTTCTCTACCTAATCTTTGTTCCTATTTTCTAGGACTTTCCCTAGTTTGGAGGCTTCTTTAGTCCTTGACTAGGCTTCATCTCTTTTTAAAGAGGATTTTTTTCCACTGGGTTTTCTCTTTTTCTCCTCTTTATAGAGTTTTTTTTGTACTTGGGTACTTGATTAGGCCTTGTTGCTGGGACCCATTTCCTGCTTTTAGTAGTCGTTTCTAGGTTTTTAGCTTCTTTATCTTAAGGGGGAGTGTTAGAGTAAAAAGGTATTTTTACTTATTAATTAAATTATTATTGATTTAATTATTAAGTCACCTTTTCACTTATTAATTTAATCATTATTGATTTAATTACTAAGTCACCTTTTTATCTCTAGTTCACTTAAGCTAAACTTTAGGCATGCAGTAATTAATTCTTTTATTAATTATTCATGCAACCTAGGTTTCTCCACTCTTTTTAGGGTTTTGATATCCTTTATTAGGATTGATCTCTTTGTAATTATTATTCTCTCTTGAGAATTCTATTAATTCCTTCTCTAAATGATATTTCATATTTCTGGACTTTCTGAGATGTGTCTCCATTCTTTGCCTTTGTGACAGGTTATTTTGCTGTAGGTGATCTTGGTGTATGAATTCAATGAATTCTAACAATATATACTTTAGAGTCTCTCTAAAAATCTTCTTAATCAGTAAGAAATATCTCCCATATGAATATCTATCCCCCTTAGTCTCATACTTGTTTTTCACATGACTATCTCTCCCCTTTGACATCAATGACAAAGGCACATATATACACTAACTCGTAGAGGCCAAAAATTTGAATAAACATCTTTCCCCAAAATATGAACAACTCACTCATCAAGCTAGCTACTCCCCTTGAGTAGTAGCCACCAAAAACATCAATCCAAAATAATGATGATCTCTGTAAGTATATTGGACCGATGCAAATAATGCATCTCTAGCTATGATCGGGAGGGGTAATCACCCCAAGATTACCTCAGAGATACTCAAAAGTATCCTTTGGCAAGGGCTTCATGAATATATATACACTCTACTCTTTTGTAGACACATACTCCAATCTGACTTCTTTATCATTGACTTTGTCTCTCAAGAAATGATATTTGGTAGAAATATACTTGTGTTTTTATGGAACAAGAGATTATCTGAAATATTGATAACACTTGAATTGTCACAATAGATAGCAATAGGCTCATCAATACTCATTTTGATATCTTTCAAGATTTGCTTCATCCATATCACTTATGTATAATTAATAGTAGTAGCAACATACTCAGATTCAAGAGTAGATTATGATATACAATTTGTTTGTTACTTGCCTATGAAACTAACCTTTTTTCCCATGAATAACGCTTCACCGCTTGTGCTTTTTCTGTCATCCACATTACCTATGCTATCAACATCAGTAAATGCACTCAATGTAAAGTCATCATCCTTACCATACCATAAGCCATAATCAATCATCCCTTTCAAATATATGAATATCCTTTTAACAACATGTGATTACTTCGGTTCTTCTTGAAATCTAGCAACAATGCAAACACCATCCATAAAATCCGGTCTAGTACAATGCAACTTTGATCACTCAGAGTTACAATATTTGTACATATCCTATCTAGTACAATGCAATTTTTAGATTTTTAAGTTTATAGTAGTCCTTAAAATATTTTATTCTAGTTTTCCAGTTTAGATCAAGTATGTATTTGTAAAAACTAGTAGGGCTATAAAATATCTAAATATCCTTTTAACACCAATATGAGACTGAAGTTGAAGTAGCCAAAATTGAACTTGTACACTCAAATTGTTTGAGGTGAATAGATTTTTTAGTGTACTTGCCAAAGAAAGGTAAAGTTAAATTTGTAGATATCATACTATTACTTGTCCTTTTTGTCTATAAATGTCATGTCTATCTCATCAGCAACACCCACCAAATCAATCACCTCAACAACATTTGCAATAGAAATAAAGTCCTACTCATCAATTACCTTGAAACTTGACTTGGTGTGATCCCAAGAAGCTATGTGTATTGGTTTTCTATGTACATAGCCCCTTAAAAAAATTTGGATGCCAAAGTTTAAAAAAAAAGATTAAAATGAAAATTATGATTTTAAAAAATATTAAAAATTAGAAAGATTTCTAACAAAAAATTATATTAATAAAGAATACATATAATAATTGAGTTTATGTTTTTAATAGAAATATTTTTTGTGTATTGCTTGTAATGAAATGATTTAATTTTTATTTAATTTTATTTAAATAGTGTGAATCAAATCCCTATTAAATAGCTATTTGATTTTATTATCTATATTTAAAAAAAAAATATTAAAATTTATATATCTATATAGAAAAGTTTTATTATTTACAATTATAAATAATAAATACATAAAACTATTTAAAATAGATATTTCTTTTTTAACTATAAAGCAATCTAAAAAAAACCTAAAAAATCTATCATTCCTAAAATTTGCTCCTATAACACCAATTTTTTTAAACCAATCATAGATTAGATAAATAACTTCTACAATATATTAAATTTAAGAATATAAATCTTAACTTTATAAAAATCAAGTTTATTATAAAAACTGAAAAGCATAATCACTTGTAAAATAATTGATTAATTGGGCACAAGTGAATGCAATAGTATTGCCTACAACAAGTACTAATAAATTTAGTTTTAAATTTAATTTATAATTATTATTTTTAGATTGTAAAAAATATAGTTAAAATACATATAAAAAATATTGCAATCAAAATACATACTTTTGAAAACTTTAATCAAAATCATTGGAATTATAATTACAAGAAAAATTAATTCTATACTTAATAATACACAAATAAATTTAAGTTCATTGTTAACAAATTAAATATAATTCTATTAATAATATATTTTGAAATTCGATATTCTCATGTAGTTTAAATAGAGTTTTTTAAAATATCATACATACTTTATAATTTATTAAATATTAATATAAAAAAAACACTAGATATGATACAATTTAATATAATATTATCCAATCCTTAAGAGTTTCTTAGCCAAGGTTAGACCACTCGAATGTGAACCACAAATACCTTCGTGAATCTCTCACAAGGAATTTTTAGATTCCTCACTCTCTAGACATCTAACTAATTCTTCATCAAGACCTCTTCAATATAATGTGTTAGATATTAAGGTATAATAGGATATTTGTCTGATAAAGTTTCATTTTTGGTGTCTTGATTGGTTTGGGTGTAAGATATTATCTTTCAAGTAGGTATAGATAGGGCCATAATGAGTAGAGTTAGGACCCATGAGTTAACAAATGATTTGAGATTCAAGATGGTCATACATAGGTTTAACCAGTTCTTCCACCAGGAATTCATATTGAGGAGAGTAGATGGAAGAATAGAGGTAGAAATATTGCTAGAGGGGAAGACAAGAGAGGGGAGGGAGGGAAGAAGAGAGAAGAGGAGGAAGAGTGGTGGAGATATAGGTAGGGGTAGAGTAGAAGGAGGGAGATAAGTCAATATGTAGAAATGGAGAGATATAGATATAGAGGGACATTGAGGGATAGAGATGTTAGAATTAATAGGTACCGAGGGGGGGGGGGTTGAATTAGTGCAAACATATAGTAAATAAATTCAACCACTGATCTAAATACCTGTAGAAATAATTTCCAAACTATAATTCATATAACTGATGCAAATACATAAAAGAAAGTAATATCAAGCATCCAAAAATTTATCACACATGAAACAAATATTTTCATGTGGAAACCCTTGTAAGAGGGAAAAACCCACAGTGGAGATGACACCCACAAGCCCAATACGACAATAAGTGAGTTTTCCCTGTTAGGAGCTACAAATAACCTTTCTTGGGGTTCACCATGTTAGGAGTGACTAGTACACTGTTAGGAGTACAATTAGATCAAATATGATCTACCTCACTAGAGGATTTCAAACCTCAATAAAGAAGTTACCCTGTTAAAGGATTTACAAAAAGAACTTGTTAGAGTTCACCCGGTTAAGGGATTTTGCTTGCTGCAACTATTAGGGAACAAAAAGATTAGTGATCTAGATGTAGCACTAATTACATGTCAGAAACAATAAGTTCTCTACACTCTGTAATTTCTCTCTGCTCTCTGCCTATCATCTTTCTAATCACAACCTCAATTGAAATCACAAAACCCTAGTCACCCACAACAAATCTTACAACTCTGTCTCAACCATATTTTTCACTAGGAGCAATTCCTATATATAAACAACTTCCATTGACTTAACAATGATCTTAAAATTACTTTCCTGTGAAAGAAGTGATGACATTAATTTGTCATTAGTATGCAAACAACACTTTTGGTAAGCATACACTGAAAGACAGGACAAGAGAAAACCAAAGATCAGATAGAAAGAGATCACCGAAGATGACTAAGTGCAAAGAGAACCGACGACACAACTTAGTGTGTAAACCAAAATTACAAAGACAAAAAGATAAAGAGGAACCAATAGAGGAACCCAACATGTAACATACAGTGCAGATTGATGAGACAGTTAAAATGAAACCGACAGAACAAAACTGAAGGACAGTCAAAGCATAACCAAGAGATAGAAATTGAAAGTCAGTTGCAGCCCACAAAAAGTAGATCTGACTTCCACGTAAGATAAAACAAGATTATTCTATTTATAGGATATTTATTTGTTTTTAAATCCATTTCGTTAGGGACAAGAAACATGAATGTAAGTGCTTTAATCAGTCTAACTGATTTAAAACACATAGACTAGGAGATCAAGGTACAAGTTGTAAACCTTATCTTAGAGTTAACATTGTTTTTCTTGAAACTTGATGATGTCAATCGATCTTATAAATAGATGATGCAATCATTCATATACAATGGATGTTAAGAGAAAGGATAACATCAATGAAGCATACAAGCACATCTATGGATCAGATTGAGAGTTTCAAGAACAAGAACAACAAAAGATGCATTTGGTTATCAGAACCAAGAACAGAGGATACCGAGAATCAGAGGTATTATTGAATCACAATTAGGTGATAATTTTTTTCATGTAAAATAAATTGGAACTGTATCAGCAATAGGAGATTGCATTTACCAGGTCAATTTATAATTTTCTATCATTCTAACAAGTGGAGCAAAGTTTAAAAATCATTTCAAGGAAGGTGGATTTAACAGTCCAACTACAAATCTCTTAACTAAGTGCACACTCAATAGTGTTGCTAAAGCTCCTAACATAGTAGACTTTAACAGGTCTCCACCGATACTCTTAACAAGGTAGATCATCAAAAGTGGTCAAATTGTAAGCCTTAACTGGCCCCTTCCAATCTATAGATAGTGAAGATTTTGTGGGTGCCATCCCCACCACAATTTTTACTTCCTCACAGGAGTTTTCTACGATATCATATCTTGTGTTATGTGTCAATTACTTTCATGAATGTTTCTATGAACGTTCACAAGTATGTTAATTTAATGAATTGATATAACTCACATCAAGATAGTATAAATCAGATTGAATGGATATAAAATTGATTACAAAGGTTAATTAATTAAAGGATACAAAAGTTTTAGAGGTACTGATTCACCCCTCCCCTCTCAGTACATACTTCCCATTAATTCCAACAATTGGTATCAGAGCTGAGTCTCTTTTTGGAAATCTTAAAGGCTTAAGAGAAAAGATCATACAATGGAGAAGTACAAACTTGATAAAAATATTGAGAATAAAAAGCTTGAAATTCAGATGTTCTATGAACAATATAAAGAAGCAAGAATCAACATGAGACAACTGCTAGATGAAAGAAAGAATATGGCATCTCACTATAATGAGACAGATTATCATGAGGAAGAGATACCGGATTTCTTTGAGTCTTCAGGATCAACTACAAAAAAAACATCAAAAACATCAAAAACATCACAAGCCTAACTGAAATCAATCTACATCTGGTTGGACAAGTTAAATCTCTTCAAATCAGTCAAGAGACACAGATGGTAAGGATGATTGATGTTATGAACAATGATAGACAAGATGAGAAAGAAAGAACACTAGCTATTGATGATAGAATAAAGATCACAGAAAAGCTACAAGAAAAAGAGTTTGAAATATAAAGACTTACATAACATCACCATGAAGTTACAAATCAGATTATTCTTGTGAGTCAAGAGGCAAACATAATTAATGTTGAACTCATTGAAAGAATATAAGCTATCAGTGAGCTAAGGGATGAGAATGAAAATTTGAAACATGAAATAAGAATTCAGCAACAACATAATGAGATTATCAAGAAAGCTAAATAAAGCAATAAAAGAATGGATGATTTTCTTGAAGGACAACGAAGAGTCAACACCAAAAATAGTCTAAGATTTACCGAGAATAGAGAATCATCAAATCAAACTGATCCAAAGAATGTCTATGAAAATCCAAGACCAAGAAAGCTTACATGCAATCACTGTGGAAAGCAAGGCCATACATCAAATGTGTGCAGAGGCAAAATGAAAGGTATTCCTAAATCTACATCTTCATTCATAGGATTTTGTTATAAATGTAACAAGAAAGGACATAAAGCATATCAATGTAAGTCTGAGATGAAACAACCAAATAAGGAAACCTACATGGAAAAGTACTGTCCTACTTGAAAAATGAATGGGCACACAAATCTTAAAAGCTAGAAAAAGAAAAGGCAAGCATGGAAGCCTAAAGGTCAAGAAACTCCCTATCAACCAAAGAAAGTTGGTAACCAATATATATGGGATTACAACACTTGGAAAAATTGTATAGCATGTGGAAGATATGGTCACATTGCTGCAAATTGTATGAGACAGTGGACTAGAAAGTCTAGAGGCTGGACTAACCCCGAAATGACATGCTTACACTATCATAAAGTTGGTTATCTCAAGAAAGATTGTGGAGACCGAATGACAGAGACAAAAACATATCCAAATGGAAACACCATTGAAGACATCCGGAGGGCAAGAGACAAAATATGGTGAAGAGCTTCAAACAATGATGAAGCTGGACCGAGAAATGCAAATGGTGACACCCCATCTAATGGATCTGGTGACATCACCACCCCCACCTAAGCAGAACAACTAGGTATGGAACTGCATTACTCAAGTCATCACTTTACATTAGTTCCATAATATGTATTGATTAAATGCCAAATTAGCATAAGAAAGATGCATCATGGTATTACTTGTCAAAATATGTGATAGCTATACTTTCAGGCATATATACCAAAACCCGTCTGTATACACTCAAAGCTAAGAATGCCTACACTTACCAAGAAGTTTCGGTTAACATAAAAAAGCAAAGTTGCTAGTATAAACTGAGCCCCGTCGGTAAACAAGCAAAGTGAACAAGTTGTCTGCGACACCGAAGCCTGTCGGTAAAAAAATGGAATAACGACTGCTCCAAAATGTTATGACTGTCACCAAAGGAAAATGAAGTCTTCACTGACAAACTCCATCTTCATATACCGAGGAGTTGGTAAGCATTTATGACACACATTTTAGGGCAACAACTATAAATGGGGAAACAAAACAACTCATTTTTCATGACAACCAGAGCAGAGCGACCAAGGTGATTTTTGAGAAGAAAGAAACTAAGTCACAGAGCGACCACGAATCAACACACAATACTCTAAAGAAGATCAGGAATCATTGCAAGAGTATATAGTAAGTTCTACAGAATTGACAACTCTATTTTTGCACATTTCACAGGAAGCCCTAAATCTCTAAAAATGGCCTCGACATCAAGAACCGTGAAATCCAAGAACACAAAGAAGGATGATTTCAATCTCATCAAAAATTTTGCATGTGAGGAACCTAACTACAAGATACATCCTGAGGCTTCCTCACAACCCTATGATGCTGGAGCATTTTCACGCATACTAGCTAGGGTTTTACTCATGGAAGACGTTCGATCTTTTATACACTGCAAGATTGTAGAGATAGGAACTTTAGATTTTGAAGAAGATTATAAGAAGCTATGAAATGAAGATGGAACACTAAAATATGAACACAAGCATATTGAAGTAAAAGGTCTTACCAATGCCCTAATGTTCCCAAAGGTTTTCAAAACTGAATGGATTCAGTTAGTGCTAAGCCGAATGCATAACAACAATCTATGGCTTGATGAACCAAAAGTAATAACCCAAGATGTTATCCATGCGGTCACCGATTACCCTATAACCAAGAAAGTAAAGGCACTAAAGCATCCACCAAAGGCCAAGATTGAGAAGATGACATGAGCCAAATGGGATGGTAGAGGACTAAAACTTACCACAATAACTGATGATGAGATCAAATTCGGTGCATGCATTCTAGGCTACAAATTCTTCCAGTCCATTAGATTGAACATCATTGCATTAGGTGAAGTAGACATAGCCTACAAAATTGTGAAGAAGGGAACAAAATTGGACTTATCTGAACTACTCCTAAATCAATTGAAAGACAACTTAAAGACAATCAGGAATGCAAAGTCAAACACATGTAAGTTTGGCTCACTCATAATGTGTATTTTCTTCTACTTTCAAGAAACATTCCCATCGATAGGAGATGTGAAATGGGACAACACCAAACCAGTCACCATGCAAATTAGTGAGCACATAGCCACACTGGGAGATAAATTTGAAATAGTCATGGATGAATACTTCAATGTATTCAAAGACCAAATGCAAAAGAGGGTAAGAATCCCCAAACAACTCATTAAAAAATATAAAGATGACATATGCTTCATGGTTGATATAGACAATACATATATCAAGCCTTCTGTACCGAGGACAACGTGGCTTCAACCATTGGAGTATGAGATAAACATTGATCTTGTAACTAAGGCAATTGATGCCTTGATCAATGAACCATTGGATAATAAAAAACCCAAGTTTGGAACATATGAAGAGGCCAAGACAAGAATAAAATTTGGCCTACTTGTTAAGGAAATTGTCAGAAAGAAGGACAAGATGGTGAAGAATCTCAAGAAGATACTGTCGGCAATCAAGGAAGAAGCTGAATAGAATGAAGAAGTTGAACAAGAGGAAGAAATCAAAGAACATGTATCTATTAGTAAAACTAAGGAAAAAGATGACTCCGAGGAAACAGAATCAGATTCACCACCTCCTCCACAAAACTAAGAAGCCAAGGACAACAACTACTTCTATAAAAAGAAGCCAAACATCAAAGGATTCTACTCCTTCACCTTTGAAGAAAGGTAAGGTAAGAACATACAAGAGGAAAGCTGCCACACTGATGAGAGGGAAAAACAAAAGAGGAAGGAAGTTCATAAGAACACAAGAGGATATAGAAGACACTGAGCAAGATGAAGCTGCAGAGACAGAAAATTTCAAGGTAAAAGCTCTTGAATCTATTGATGACATGCAAATCTATTGAAAATTCTAGATCTATTACAGATTCAAAGATTAGAAGATGGTTGAAATTAGACCCAGAAGATTAGAATAAAATAGAAGACGCCATCATAGCAAAAATGTACAAGTTTAAATATGCACCGATTCAGTTTGAAGGCAATCATGTACCAAGAGAACTATTAGATAAACTATATGCTAGATGGACATTTTCTTTGAAAAATGAGAAGGAAATAAGAGAAAGAGTACCTGTTACTCTAATGCCACTGAAATCAAAGAAGGTAGAAATAGATGAAATAATGGAGAAGTACAAAAAGGAGTTCTCACTTAAGTTGAGAGCATATAAATTTATTGAAGGGAAGATTATAGAGCTTGAACAGGATAGCATCAAGAAATGGTGTAAAATTATGAACACACCTATTAAGGAGGAAAGCAACAAGAAATATGTTGAACAAGTATTAATAAAAGATACTCAAGATGACACATCTGTTGAGTTGGACAAGGAAGAAGATGACACAATCGACAACAAGAATGTAGATGTTGCAGATGAATCATGGCCAGACACCAAAAATGATAACATTGTGGATACTAATGTCATTGACATTACCGATGACCCAGTATAGGAAGTTAATAAAGATGAAGATGTCACTGTTGCAAAGGACACAACCGATGAGCAGGAAACAACAGTTGACACTGCACAAGTAAACATTCCAGGCAACATGCCAATATTGATACAAGCTATCAATATTTTACAAGCAAAGGACAAGTCACCTAAAAAGGATACTCCCAAGGATGTAGGGTAAGAAGAATAGAAAGAAAACACCGATGGTCAACAAGACATCAGAGATAATCAAGATGTAACTAACAATGATAAGGTTACTGGAGGAGATTCACAAGAACAAGATGCAGACACCACAGATAAGAATGCAGAAACAAATAATGATGAAGCAAAGAACACCAATGAAGGAGATAAACCAAAATATGTTACTCCTGAGGAAACCAATGAAGGTGCTATCGACAATGTGAAGACGTCTACAGACACCTGAAAATATGACATCGACACCAAGCAACAAAAAGAAGCACAACATGTAACTTCATCGAGCACAAATGAGAAAGCCGAGAAATTGGCAATGGTTTTACATTCTAGTGATTCACTCAAGAAGAAGAAGAAATAAAAGAAGAATAATTTGGAATTAACCTTGGATGAACTTATAGAAATACCAAAGTGTGACCCATCTACACTTGATTTTGAAGCATTACAAGAATATGGAGAAATATGCCAAAGAAAGGCATTATAGGAGAAGCTGAAGAAACAACACAGGGACTCCATGGTAATTGAGATAACATGAGACATATTACATCAAATTGTGCCCGATATTGATATTGATTAGAACAATCCCATAATAGATCAATTAGCTACTCTAACTGATGCAATAAAAACTCAGAATATAGATGCAAAGAAGGCAATAGAGGAAAGAACAGAGCTTAAGTACCAAGAAAATCTCATTGAGAATATTAGCCAAGAAGTGGCAGTAAATAAGGTAAAGCTATTAGAATTCATTACTGAATTGAACCCAATAATAATTGAAGCTATAACCTTGATTAAAAAATTGAGCACATTAGACTAGTTCACTAAAGAGAATAGTGAAAACATTGCAAAGATGGATACAGATCTAGCAAACAATGCAAATAGCTTAACCATTGATGGAGACAATGCAATTAAATTTTATTATGAAAAGATCATAGAGATAAAACAGTTAAGGCAGGAACTATGGGAGGCAGAAACACATTTCAGGGAAGAAGTAACCGAGCTCCAAGCTCAACTTCTACCAAACCTTACACTACTCCAAGAACATATCATTTCAGCAAGGCAACTGATAGCAACTCCCGAGATGTCTATAGTAGACAACATCTATGACATGCACTCAAAGATCACACTCAAGCACATGGCTCTGGAGAACCTCAAATAATAATGGGAGAAAATGATGGAAGAGATGAATTCTTCACACTCCCACATTTTTGATAAGCTCTAAGGTATAGACCTTTTCCCTTAATATCAAAAAAGGGGGAAAATGATATGAGTACTACACAAAAAAGGGAAAATGATATGTATTCATTCATATTCATTCATTCAAATGGGAAAATGGTAAATATGTATATGTATATTCATGGGGAAAATGATATATATATAGATGGAAAATGATATGCAGAAGGAAAGATATCATATGTACAGATATACCGACATATACATAGGGGGAGTCATTAAATGACTAAGGATTATATATGTTGTATATACTTAACATTTTGTTAGTATTTTGCACACATCAGTTTTTGATACTAATGTCAAATGGGGAGATTGATGACATTAATTTTTCATTAGTATGAAAACAACACTTTCGGTAAGCATACACCAAAAGACAGGACAAGAGCAAACTGAAGATCACATAGAAAGAGATCACCGAAGATGACTAAGTGCAAAGAGAGCCGACGACACAACTTAGTGTGTAAACCAAAATTACAAAGATAAAAAGATAAAAAAGAACCAACAGAGGAACCCGACATGCAAGATATAGTGTAAATTGATGAGACAGTTAAAGTGCAACTGACATAACAAAACTTAAGGACAGTTAGAGCATAACCGACAGATAGAAACTGAAAGTTAGTTGCAGCCCGCAAAAAGTGGATCTGACTTCCACGTCAGATAAAGAAAGCTTATTCTATTTATAGGATATTTATTTGTTTTTAAATCCATTTCTTTAGGGACAAGAAACATGAATGTAAGTGCTTTAATCAGTCTAACTAATTTTAAAAAACACAGACTAGGAGATCAAGGTATAAGTTTTAAACCTTATCTTAGAGTTAACATTGTTTTTCTTGAAACTTGATGATGTCAATCCATCTTATAAAAAGATGACGCAATAATTCATATAATATGGATGTGAATAGAGAGGAGAACATGAATGAAGCACACAAGCACATCTATGGATCATATTGAGAGTTTGAAGAACAATAACAAAAAAATATGAATTTGGTTATCAGAACCAAGAACATAGGATACCGAGAATCAGAGGTATTATTCAATCACAATTAGGTGATAATATTTTTCATGTAAACTAAATTGGATCTATATCAGCAATAGGAGATTGCATTTACCAGGTCAACTTGTAATTTTCTATCATTCTAACAAGTGGAGGAAAGTATAAAAATCCTTTCAAGGAAGGTAGATTTAACAGTCCAACTACAAATCTCTTAACCGAGTGCACACTCAACAGCGTAGCTAAAGCTCCTAACATAGTAGAATTTAATAGGTCTCCACTGATACTCTTAACAAGGTAGATCATCATAAGTGATTAAATTGTAAGCCTTAACTAGCCCCTTCCAATCTGCAGATAGTGAAGATTTTGTGGGTGCCATCCCCACCACAATTTTTACTTCCTCACAGGAGTTTTCTGCGATATCATATCTTGTGTTATGTGTCAATTACTTTCATGAATGTTTCTACGAATGTTCACATGTATGTTAAGTTAATGAATTGATATAAATCACATCAAGATAGTATAAATCAGATTGAATGGATATATAATTGATTACCAAGGTTAATTGATTAAAGGATACAAAAGTTTTAGAGGTACTGATTCACCCCTCCCCTCTCAGTACATACTTCTCATTAATCCCAACAAGAACCATGTGTCAAATTTATAATCTCTATGAATAAAATGATTTATCATGACCACGTTAGGTCAAGATAAGATCTGCAAGTTACATCTCCAAAGTAGTCAAACACATTTTGACTTCTCTAATGCAACACCTCAAATCTATCTTAAATATTTGCATCGATTTCATAAATATCAAAACACTGAATGTATAACCTTTATTCCATGTCATCATATCATTTGAAATTATCAAACATACTTTACGACTCACCGATTTGTGATCTATCGACTGGGACTCAAGAACATAAGTGTTATACTTGTCTTAATGACAATGACGATAAAAACCATCTCACCGCTCAACCAAATGAGTTGTGGTTGGAACCACATCTCAATATAAATTGGTTGAAGCTATATTTGTGATTGATCCTCATAATTCTACTTCTACCATGATTGCCACCAAAGTGATGTTCTCACTGTCTACCGATCTTCAATACTTATGCAATTTTTAGCAAAATTTGCTTGCCGATTGTATCTTCACTTCATCTATAGTATATCATGACTATACTCACTTAGTTGCACTATACTAACTTATTTTCCATCAATGACAATAAAATAAGTGACGCCTTATGACTGCACCAGAATATCCAACAATCGCCCAACACAATACCAAAAATCTCCCCGTTTGGCATTGATGGAAAACATATGCTAAATGCTTACTATCATACAATCATAACATCAATTTATGACACTCTAGATACATATACTCTCTATATGCATATAATCCCCATACATATACCATGCATATATACTCCCCCTTTGACAATAATGAAAAAGGTACAAAAACTAAAATATATATACATTTAAACAAAATCTTACTTACATCCTATCAGAGATCACCTTGAAGTTTATCTTTGCTAAATCCAAGGATGTTTCTCATACCTTCTACAAGTAACCCATAGAAATAATTTATGCAATCAAACTAGAAGAAAACTCTTCCATGCTATAAAGTGTGCTCATGTCAGGTAAGGCAAGTGATGCAGAGGCTAGGAATGGATTTATGATCTTCATAGAAAAATGTGTGTTCTTCATTTTGTTTTATAAAAACACTCTCTTCTTCTCTCAAAAAAGAATAAATTCAAGACCCACACCTTGTATCATATACCTATCAGAGGTCATTTTAATCCTCTTTTACCATCCTAGACTCCACAACATGAAAATCACCTTCCATACCCTTCACATTCAAGCTTTTCATCAGCCTTCCAACCCCATGGTTGTACTCAACAAAGGAAATATATTAGCTTAAAAACCATTGAAGAGTGTTCCCCAACTTCCTAAGGTTCTCAAGACCTCATAAACATATTATCTGCCTCACCCAAAATCTCAAATTGCATTGGTTATTCACCCACAACCAAACTTCTCTTCCTAGGACTGTCCTACTAGTCCTATCTAGCGAGAAAATTGCACTTTTCTCAAAACTTTCCCAAAGGAATCCCCAAATCAATTATGGATACCAATATCCTTTTTCAATTTACAACACATATGTTGAAACCAAGTGCACTTGTTTCATACCAACTCCCTCTAAAACTGCTGTCTCAGTTCTCATCCCTAGGCCTAATAGCCCCAAATTACAAAGCAACCTTATCATGGTTGTATCCCTTGACTTTTCCACTTACCAAAGTCTCTATAAATGAAGTAAACCAAATGATTTTTAGGGTCTTAGGTCCCCAAACACATTTCAAGTAGGAAAACCCCAATACCCTCCCTAAAATGGCTTAAAAAATAGGGCCTTCTTAAAAACACCCAAAAACTCACTTCCAGAACTCACCCTCCTGTATTCACCATGAATTTTTCATATAATTCTTCTGTTTCAAATAAAATTATACCCTCCTTAAGTCAGATATGCTGCTGCTACACTTATGGCATCAATTTCATGCCCTTTTCCCACTCTTCCTCATGGTGTACACCCACTAAATCCACTTCTCCTACATCCAAATGGTTTCATACATATATTACATAGGGTCCATTCAATTAGAAACAACAATTACATTCAATGAATGGCCCATTACATCATTAAAAAGACCAAAATAGAGTTATTCCAATGCTCCAAAATGACCACCTACAACAACTTTTTAAATCTGAAACAAAATAGACTATAAGAACCTTCAAAATAGATATAAAATGATGTTATTACATCCTTAGATCATCCAAAATCCATTTCCAAGTTTGGATCAATCAACCAAGCATCTAAAACAACAAGATTTTGCAAGAAAAACTTGATTTTTTATTGATTTTTTGTCCCTACAGTCCGTACTTTCTCATCATTCCAAGGCATATATAGCCTTCCTACAACTTCCAAAACTGATCCAAATTGGTTAGAACTCCTAAAAACACAGCTAAACTCATTTTTATGATTTCCCTGCTTTGGTAATTAGCCGTTACTTTCAAATTTTTGAATTTGCAAAACTTATTAAATATAACTCCTAAGGCTCTATAAATTTGGATTTGATTCTTTTGATCCAAATAACATTTTAAAACCTCTAGACTCCCTCTAAGACCTATTCCTATCCTCTAGGTATATTGTGCCATGTTTGGAAAATTGCATCAATTCAACATTGTCATGCCTTTATACATTTAGGCTTATTACATCCAATTACATCACATACACAAAATTGACTTCAAGTTAAATTACATTCATATTTTGATCTTTTAGATCATGCATTCTTCATGAGCCATCCAAGTGACCCCTTTTTGTGTCTTTGTCAGGGTTCCCTTCACTAGCAAGTATGTCTTCTGCCTTCTTCACATTCAGTTACATCACCTCTACTATAGGGGATAAGGTTGATTGAAGTTCTAGTTGTTGATGTATGTAGTATCAGTCAGACAAATAAAATTGACTATATGATTATTATGAGAAATGATTTATTACATATACATGTATATACATATATATAATAATTAATATTATTTTATACACACACACACACAGTTAATCTATATTTATTCTTATAATAACTATATAGTTAATAAGTTAGATTAATGAATAGAGATTGATGCATTTGGAAAACACATATTTTTGTAAGCAATGAGATTACATTTAATATTGAGCTCTGAAAAATCAACATGGTATCAGAGAAAATCCTAGGAATAAAGATGTTGAAGATTATTTTCAGATCAAAGAAAATATAGTTGCATATTTGATCAATATCAGAATCCAAAACTAAAGTGATTGCCACACATATTTTCACAAATTCTTGAACTTTCTGTGGTTGCAGATCCTGTCATTGAAAGCGAGGAAACTGAGTTGGCTTTCAAGTTTGTAATAGAAAATATTTCTCAATTTCCAGTGATTTACATTACTCCAAAGTGCCGCTATTAATAAGTGCAGGCAAGTAATACAAAGGTCACAGGCTTGTTCATGAAAAAGAACTCAATCCATTACATTGATATATCTCTTGGACTGGAGAAGACTATAGTTAGTAGATTTTTTCGTGAGGAGATTATTAAGTCCATTATTGAGAATTTGGTTTTGATTAAATGATTGGAGCCATCTATTGTGTTTTTCCCATCAAGTAATATTTATCCCGTGATTAGTATTTGGCGCAAACATATCCCGACAAATATTTTTTGGAAAATAAAGACTTTGGAGACTATATTCAAATATCTGGAAAGATCATTATCGGGTTGATAAAGTATTGCGATTCTTCTAATGATCAACGCTGGAGACTATTGCGGTTTGTGTAGAGAGGTGCCTTGACTTGCACTCATTAGTAGCCCATAATAAACATTTTGAGATTGGTGGTTCTTGTTGCCATGTACCATTCCATATAACACCACGAGTTCATTCTAACGGTCAATTTTCTATTCTAATAAGTGGGTGACCAACTGTCATGCCCAAAACTAGGGAAAAACACAGACAATTTTTTTTTTTAAAACATAAGTACATACAACTAACAATGGATGTGTTGAGGAAAGGTGATAACATGATGAAGTTAGTCTGTGAGTTGCAAGGTATATGTTAGAATAGTCTAAAGGGATAACTAAGAGGGGGGGGGGGGGGGAATCAGTTATCAGTAACTTTACTTNTAAAGGGATAACTAAGAGGGGGGGGGGGGGTGAATCAGTTATCAGTAACTTTACTTCTTTAATTTCATAATACAACAAAGTAAATGCTTAACCAGATAACACAATACACAACACACAATTTGATTACGAGGAAACCAAATGGTAAAAACCCCACTGGGAATTAGCACCCATAATGAACTATACTTGTTTGTAGTAATCCCTGTTAGAAGATATCTCAACCCTGTTAGGAGTTGTACTTTACAATGCAATAAGTATAGTGACCTGGTTAAGGGTCAGACCCTGTTAGGAGTCTTTTATGAATAACCCTGTTAGGGGTGGTGGACTCACTATCCAAAAGCTCACTGCTTGAAGGTGAAGGCTACAACCTTCTGTATAATAGATATGAACTATATCTAATGATGAACTGTAGAGAAGACCTACCGTCTTGACCAGTTCCAATGTATTACAATATTTCACTTCTTCTTTACATAGACTCTTGATGAATGAACCAACTCTGATAATCTGCTCTGTAAATATTTCTTATATTTTCATATCATTCACACTTAGCATGTCACCTTTGACTTGCTATAAGTATCTTCCTCAAAGTATGAGATCATGGGACCTGTAAGACAACTCTTCATAACATCCTTGTTTTCTCTACTAAACATGCAAGCATTATTACAACCGCGCAAGTATAAACCAAATAGACGCGACGCTTCACTAAGTCAGCCTCACCAATTTAACTCTAACTTTGCAATCTTATTGAAACATGTTTGGTGCCTTTAGATTAATATCATCAACTCATAACTAATCATGAATATAACCATGCATATACAGAAGATAGGCACAAATCAAGAAACACGTGATATATGTCGACCCTAAACAGTTACACTTCCAGAACTCTAACTGCTAATAACAAAATTACATAACTTTACTAAAACATCATATCTGGGTCTGCGTGTATGAACATAACATAATAAACATGTCAACAACATGTATCTATCCTTGCAAGTCTTCATATCATCATTCTGATAAGTACATACATAATTACTACTGTGTATTATATGTTGTCATCAATGACAAACATACAATCAATCAACTGCTTAGAATCAAATCTCCAATAATTTCCCCCTTTGACATTGATGACAACATATGATATCAAAAAAATCCTCTATTCATGGTGTCCTCTTTCTTTTACAATCTTTTCGATATCCTCATCAAAGATTTCTCTAAACCGCTGCAGTTCCTTTGTCTATGTTTTTGTTCCATGTATATACTCCCCTAGAGTATATGCTCCCCCTTAGTACATAATCCTCCTTACTATATACTCCCCCTTTGACATCAATGGAAAAAGGGAACCATAGATCTTTAGGCATAGGTACTACTCTAGAAGTAGAGTAGTCAACCATTCATTAGTCACTTAATGATTGATGTCTTTGCTACTTCTTCTAAACAGATTTAGGAGGGGGAGTTACTCCCAACTTCTCCCTAAGATACTCAAAAGTATACTTTGATAAGGGCTTTGTGAAAATATCTGCCAACTATTCTTTGGTGTTCACATAGTCCAATTTAACTTCTTTGTCTACAACCTTTTCTCTTAAGAAATGGTACTTGATCTCTATGTGTTTTGTCTTTGTGTGCATCACAAGGTTCTTAGACATGTTGATAGTGCTAGTATTATCACAATGAATAATAATAGGACAATCAACTTGAATGCCAAAGTCTTTAACCATCTGCTTGATCCAAACCATGGTTGAACAATTTTGTGCTACTGCAACATATTTATCTTCTACTGTTGAGTGAGAAATATAGTTCTTATTCTTTCTTATCCAAGAAACCAACCTTTCTCCAAGGAATACTACTCCTCCTGAAGTGCTCTTCCTGTCATCAATACAACCTGCCCAATCTGCATATGTATACACATGAAGCTTTACATTCTCTAATTTAGGATACCATAAACCATAGTCTATAGTTCCCTTTAGATATCTTAATATCCTCTTAATTTACATTAGGTGATTCTGCTTGGGTTCAGCTGCAAATCTTCCAACAATGCCAACTGCATTAGATATGTTAGGTCTATATTGAGTTAGATAAATGATTTTACCAATCATAGCTTTGTATAATGTTTTATCAACTGCTGTGGAATCATCATCCTTTGAAAGCTTTCTTCCTGTTATCATGGGAGTGCATACTGGCTTACAGTCCTCCATCTGGAAGGTCTTCAATATTTCCTTCACATATTCTGACTGATTAATGAATATACCTTTATCTTTTTGTTTTATATTTAGTCCCAAAAAGTATTTTATAGGACCAATCATACTCATTTAAAATTCATTCTGCATTTCTTTTGCAAATACTGTACTGAGCTTGTCATTACCTCCAAAGATAATGTCATCAACAAATATGGCAACTAATAGTAATCCATCAGGTGTCTCCCTTGTGAATAGGTTATAATCTGCTGCTCCTTTCTTGAATCCAATCTT
>MU228374.1:363836-381726 GCA_018584345.1 Thuja plicata | reverse complement strand
CTTTCATTGCATTCTTCCAATCAGAATCATTACAAGCATCTTCAACACTTAAAGGTTCAATCTGTGAAAGTAAACATACCTCTTCATCCATCGCTAGACCTTTTGCTTTAGATCTGGTCAAAACACTGCTGCTCTGATCTCATATGATGTCATCTTTAGAGTGGTATTTGGATGTGAATTTTGGAACCTTAGGCGTGTCTTCTTCTTCTGTAATCTATGATTCTTCTTTGCTTGATTTAGGGTCATTGCATGAGACATCAATGCAATCAAACATTTCTTCAATAACAGTATTTTTGCTTCTAGGTCTAGGTTCATCTTCAATCATAGGTGCATATTCATAGTATCTCTCTTGAACCATAAAATTTTCATCAATCTTAACATGCGTGCTTTCAATTATCTTCGTTAATCTCAAATTGAAACATCTATATGCTTTTCTTTTAGTAGAATAACCAAGGAAAATACCTTCATCACTTCTGGCATCAAACTTACCAACACCATCATCTCTCTTGATGTAGCACTTACTGCCAAAGATTCTAAAATACTTTACTATAGGTACATTTCCAAACCAAAGTTCATAGGATGTCTTATCTGTGCCTGACCTCAATTGAGTTCTGTTGATAGTATATACTGCTGTGTTCACTGCATCTCTCCAATAGGTGTGCCCAACTTTTCCTTTAAATATCATAGTGCGCACTGTATCAAGTATGATCCTGTTCCTCCTTTTTGCAATCCCATTCTGCTAAGGGGTTCTAGGTGCACTCAACTATCTTTTAATACCATGTTCTTCACAATAATCATAAAATTGATCAGAGGTGAACTCTCCTCCTCTATCTGATCTCAATCATTTCAGTTTCAATCCGGATTCATTCTCAACTTTAGCTTTGAATATTTTGAACTTCTCAAAGGCTTAGACTTCTCCTTTAAGAACGCAACCCACATCATCCTAGAAAAATCATCAACAAAAAAAATGAAATACCTTTCTTCGTAATATGATATTGTTTGAGTAGGACCACATAATTCTGTATGCACTAGGTCCAATTTGTTCTTAGCTGAGTTATGCTTGCTTCTGAAAGAACTCCTTACATGCTTACCCATAACACATTCCCTGCATACTATGTAAACTCGTCTTGCAATACTTGGTAGGTCTCTAATTGCCTTGACATTACTGATCTTTACTATGTTATCAAAATTGATATGACATAGTCTCTTGTGCCATAGCCAACTGTCATCTACCTTTGCAACAAAACAACTTACATCAGAATTGAGCTGAAAAACAATACCTTTTGTTTTAGAGCCTGATGCAATCATGTCTCCATCCTTGTTGTTAATGATGCACTTGTTTTTTTTGAACTCCAAATGATAACCCTTGTCAAGTAGCTGTCCAACACTCAACAAGTTATGATGTAATCCATCAACATATAGAACATCATCTGTCTTGTTCTTTCCATCCAAAGTGATAGAACCTCTGCCTATGATAGGTTTAGGAGTGTTGTCTCCAAATCTAACCATACCACCTTTGTATTTGTCTAACTGAACAAATATATCTTTGTCACCTGTCATATGATGGGAGCATCCATTGTCAATGATCCAATCAGTTTCGATGTCTGCTTTGAAAATTAGGGCTAGCTCTTATTCTTCCTTTTCATCTTCAATGTCCATTTCCTCAAGCAACCTTTCCATGTCTCTAAGGGAAATGAATCCAATTTCATCTTCTCCTGAATCTTCATTAGTTACATCTTCTTCAGCATGATAACATTTCTTCTTATATTTGGGTTTGTAATTAGATCTGAACTTCTTGGCTCTTGTGGGACACTTAGATGCAAAGTGACCAATCTTGTTACATGAAAAACATTTGAATGGAAGCTGTCCTTCATATTTTCCTTTTCCTTTCTTTTCTCTTCTAGAAATCATAGCAATTATTTCTTCAATGTCTTCATCAACTTCTTCTTTCTCATTATGACTGGAGATGTGTAAGGATTTCTTACCATGGACTGAGGCTTTGAAAGTAGTTTCACTTTTACGTTCAATCTTCAATCTTGATATCTCAAATGCAGAGATTTTTCTGATCAAGGTCTCTCTCTTGAAGTCTTGTGATAATTGCATGGTTTTCTCTTGAATACTAATCTTGTTTTCATAGTCTGATGTTAAACTAGTTAGCAACTTGTACATTATATCTTCTTCTGATATTTCTCCACCATTGTTTCTGATTCTAGAGACTGCTTCATTTATCCTCTGATTGTAAGCTCTAATGTTCTCTTTAGGTAACATCTCAAGACTGTTGTATTTATTTTTCTATGTCTTCTTGTGTGCATTATTTGCTTGAATATCTCCTTCAAACATATCTTCTAAATACTTCCATATGGTATATGCTCTGTCAATTTTATTGATCTCAAAAAATTCACTATCAGATAAGGTGCTAATTAGGGCTTCTTTAGCTATTGCAATATGTGTAAATATATGCTTTTGTCTGTTAGTAGCATCATCCTTTGCAAGGTCTTTCAGAGATGGAATTACAACCTCTTGTGTAGCAATTTCAAAGATCGCAAAGCCAACACACTTTAGATGTGTTATAATTTTGTTTTTCCAATCCATATAATTTTGTCCATTGAACTTAGGGCTTTCTTTTCTAAAGTAAGACATCTAATCTACCTTAATCTGTTAGGTTTCTTCTCAAAGGTACTTAGTTCTGATACCAATTATTAGAATAGTCTCAAGGGATAACTGAGAGTGGGGGGGTGAATTGGGTATCAGTAACTTTATTTCTTTAACTTTAGAATAAAACAAAGTAAATGCTTAATTAGATAACATAGTACACAACACATAATTTGGTTATGGGGAAACCAAATGGTAAAAACCTAGGTGGGAATTAGCACCTACAATGAACTATACTTGTTTATAGTAATCCCTATTAGAAGATATCTCAACCCTGTTAAGAGTTGTACTTTACAATGTAATAAGTATAGTGACCTGGTTAAGGGTCAGATCCTGTTAGGAGTCTTTTACAAATAACCCTGTTAGGGTTGGTGGACTCACTGTCCAAAAGATCATTGCTTGACGGTGAAGGCTACAACCTTCTGTATAACATATATGCACTATATCTGATGATGAACTGTAGAGTAGACCTGTTGTCTTGATAAGTTCTAATATATTACAATCTTTCACTTCTTCTTCACATAGACTCTTGATGAATGAACCAACTTTGATAATCTACTCTGTACATCTGTCTTATCTTTTCATATCATTTACACTTAGCAAGTCACCTTTGAATTGCTATAAGTATCTTCCTCAAAGTATGAGATCATGGGACCTATAAGAAAACTCTTCATAACATCCTTATCGGCTCTACTAAGCACGCAAGCATTATTACAATTGCGTAAGTATAAACCGAATAGACGCAACACTTCACTAAGTCAGCCTCACCAATTTAACTCTAACTTTACAATCTTCTTGAAACATGTTTGGCACCTTTTATTAATATCATCAACTCATAACTAATCATGAATATACAACGCATATGCAGAAGATAGGTGCAACTCAAGAAACACGTGATATACGTCGACCCTAAACAATTACACTTCCAAAACTATAACTGCCAATAACAAAATTACATAACTTTACTAAAAAATCATATTTGGGTCTATGTGTATGAACATACCATAATAAACATGTCAAAAACATGTATCTATCCACGCAAGTCTTCATATTATCATTCTGATAAGTACATACAAAATTACTATTGTGTATTATATGTTGTCATCAATGACAAACATACAATAAATCAACTGCTTAGAATCAAATCTCCAATAGTATATTCATAGATTGAATTAGGGTTGCATCACATATGGATGCAGAGTTGGAGCATCAACTTGTTACACGGGTTACATGAACTCTTGGGTCAAGTTGAATTAACTATGGTTTTATGTTTAACCATGTGTAGGATCATGATAGTAATTTAATTGTTAAGAACATATGTTGAATTAGGTTGACTTAGCAATTACTTTAATTCTTAACCTAGATTACAACTTTATCCATTTAAATCTAGTACCAATTCCCTTTCAACCTTAGCTACTTACGACATTTAAAGTAAGCTCTAGACATGATCCTCAGTTAATCAAATTTACTAAAGAAAAACCATTCGAACCCTAACACATTTGAAAGTCAGTTGATTAACCTTATTTGCATAGCATCTATAAACAACCCTGATATAAATATTTCACACACATTAGTTAAATAAATAAAAGAGAACCAAAATAATTACAAGAATTAATATGTATAACCTTTCTTAATTATCCTTGGACCCACTTAAACATATATATTAAAATATCCCCTAACATAAAGACTAATTAAATTCTACTCCCTTTTAACAAAAAAAATATACATGAAACATTTACCATTTATCATAATTACATTTAATAACAAACTCACTATACAAAAAAAGCTACTAATTAAAATCTAATAATCAAAATCTAATCTAATTCCTAACCTACTAATATCAATTTTAATTAAATTCTCCCCTTTTAAAAAAACACATGCAACCATAGTCCATTAATCTCCTAATAGAAAATTAAATTAACCTTTGATAAAAAAAAATTAAATTAACCTCTAGTAAAATAAATAAATTAGCCTCTAACCCTTTTGGACATATGAGCTACATATTTCAATTTAATAATAAAATTAAATTAACAACTAACTAATATTAATGATCCTTTTTAAATAATTAACCATTGGATGAAATAGACTCTTATTTTAAAAAAGTTGATTCAACATTAATTAAATATGAATATGTTAACAAATCTATTAATTACTAATATTAATCAACTAATCTAACTAACTCTACTAATATAAACCTATTTACCTACCCAAACTATCACATCACCCCCCATCCCCAAGGCCCACTTGCCAAGTGGGTGGGGGTGTTGGAAAACCCAACCCCTCCAAAGCTTGCGTGAGTTTATGAAAGGGAAAGCCTTTTGAAAAAGGTAGCACATGATCAAGGTGGAGGTGGGGACCACCTCAAGGTTCTCCCATTCTAATGTTCATAAATTTTAATGTGAACTCAACAAAGGAGGCAAGGGAAAATTTCGCATGGAGTGAAAAGGCTTCTTGTCATAGGAATATGCAGATCCCCATGTTAGACCCCAAGTACACATGGAGTGGGGAGGCTTGACTTTTGGAAGGGAATTAATACCATGTTATCCCACATCCTACGCATGGAAGCAAGACGGTAAGAAAGGAGTATGTGGGTGGGACCCATGAGGATGCAATTAAATTTTTGCATTTAAATCATTCTTTTTTTTTTGTTTATGATTAATGTGACCTCTGCCACACACATACCTGCGCCCATTTATGGGAAGGGGAGTGTTTAGCAAGTCATGCATGAAATCTTTATTTAATTTAGAATTTATTGTTTTACTAACAACTAGGTTAGGTTAGGGAGTTAAAAGACTAACTCTAACTAGTAAGAGCATCTTGGGAAGGGAATATTCTCTGTGGCAAGAGAATTATTTCCCTTCCCATACAAATTCTAGAGAGCATTTTTTCTCTAAAAATCTGGAAAGTGCCATGGGTAATATTTGGTTTAAGCTTCTATCATTGATATTATTAATTTTATTATTGGAGTAGTTTATCGTATGCATTTGATTTATTTTATTATTGCAATACACTAAGTGAGCTATAAATTGAATATTAGTATTAGTTGATTTTTATATTAATATACTAACTTGTTTGATTTACTATTGTTATCAAGTTTATCTTTCCTTCTCAAGAATTAAGGTTGCAATGAAAATTTTAAGGTAGAGTATTGAACTTATTGAAATAGAATATAGATTTCCAAAGAAAGGATGAAGTATTTTTAACTTGAAAACTTACAATCAAATACATTATAGAGATTACAAGATTCATAAATCCACAATATTTTATATGCTATGAAGACTATTACATAATGAATAAGAGCTCTTCACATCTTACTTGATAAAGCTTTCAATATGGACATTACAACACTTAACAAGAAATGAATCTCAATACAAAGGAGTAACCATGCAACATTAAAGTTGCTCTCACACAACTACACCAAAATATAGATTTCTCCCAAGCTTTTCCACAATCATCTTGACTTTAAAACCTACAAATACATGAGGAGAACCATGGGAAGCTCACCTCTTAACCTAGGTGTCAAGGAGACCACCCCCGAGCTAGGAGAATTAGTGGCCAACGGGTGACAATTACACATCCACATACATGAATACAAAAATAAAGAACACCCTCAAAAGGCTTGTACAAATGGATTCACCATGAACCACAACAAGGGGTGAAGGTGGATTTCCATGTAGGAGAATGCCAAAATTATACATAAAAATAACATGCCTCTTCAAAGCTAAAACCACATACATCTTTCCATACAATCTTCTCTTTATCTCCCCCAAAATTAGGATCAAATACAATGGCATGCAAGGGCCTATACACCTTGCATTTTCTCTCTCTTCTCTCCATAAGAAGAGACTCTACACTATTATGGAATCCAACTAACCCCTTCCACCATACATGGCCACTTCTTCCCTATCCAAGGGTGAGTAATGGCATCACACCCTTCACAAGACTCCCATATTCAAAACAAAGATAAAACCACAAGAAAGAATTCAAAATCAAAATCCCATTCCCTTACATAACAATAATACAAATATATTTCACATATGAAAGAGAATGAAAAGAACATACAAATCTACTTGCAATAAAACAAAATACATTCATGAAAATGGAGACCAACCTTCACAATGTGTCATGAAAAATAAATTTTGAGAAGAGCCTAATCCCTTATGCTTTTTCCATCCAAAACCTAATGTCTCTAAAAGTAGAGAGTGGGTGAACACCCACTAACTCTACTAAGAGCCTCTAAAAAGACCTACAACTTCTACCCACCCACGAACATTAAATTCAGACTTGACGCGAAAGTCCTTTTGGCTTTTCCTTGTCCCCTATCATAAATGTCAGATTGGAAAGGAGTGTGGGTTTGGGTAAAAGGTCAAGACTTACTCTATTTTCGTAGCATGTAGAAAATGGGTCCTAAAATTGGTCACCAAGGCCACTATGGGATTCTAGATGTGTTAAAAATATTTCTAACCCATACCCCTATCACTAAGGTACTAGGATTTTTCTAAATTTGACCCTTAGGACCTCTTTTTGGCCTCTAGAAGTGGCTAGAAAAGAATTAAATCTAAATGATCAAATTGATGGAACTTTGCAAGTATCTCTAACAAGGGGTTTAATTAGGTTCCTAATGAATCAATTAGGCTTATGTTTACATTGCCAACGTTAGTAGACATGTCATTACATAAATAGATAACGAGTGTCAAGTGACACTATAAAATGACATAATACAACATTGACATGTCACTAACTACATAACGAAAACACCTAATACATACATACAATTTTATGGTCATGAATAAAATCACTTAACAATGAGGTTTGAACCTCTTCATTAGGTTCAACCTTGGCTTTACAGATTGCACATATGGTTGGTTACTGATTCTCTGACTGATTCCATGGTTCTCTTTCCTACACACTAAACTCGAGCATCAATAGTCCAATATAATAAAATCACATGCAATGTACATTTTCAATTTATACTGAGCAACATTAATCATTACGCAGAATTAAATTTTTAATTATAATTTTCATACAGAAATGTTTAAAACATAATAATTCCATAATCATATGACATAACGTCCATGAAATAATCAAGTCTAATCATGATCCAATCTTTTCATCAATTCACCTATCTAAACATGTATAATCAAAATCAACCACATGTTCTAGGTCTAATCCATATTAGAATGTAATCCATACAATATAATCATCATCATAAACATAATATCTCGAGTCTCTGTCAGGATAATCAAAAAGTGTATCAATGTTTCAAAACATAAAGTATCAAAGTGTGATTGAACAATAATGCTATGATGGGTCAGGGTGAGGCATCACATCCTCCCCCACTAGGCATGAAATTCCTCCTGGAGTTCATAAAAAATATGTGGGTACTAAGATCTCATCTGTGCTGCATCCTCCCATGA
Organism: Thuja plicata; assembly: GCA_018584345.1. Lineage (NCBI taxonomy): Eukaryota > Viridiplantae > Streptophyta > Pinopsida > Cupressales > Cupressaceae > Thuja > Thuja plicata. The sequence goes on along the minus strand of MU228374.1, from coordinate 373,657 downwards.
AGCCGTGACCTCATCATAACAATCGCACAGGACCCTAACCTGGTCTAGCTCTCGGCGTCGAAGTGCAAGGGTCCATTGGGATATAATACGAATGGGCTCCAGTGCTAGCTGTCCATCTGACTTTGCCTGCAAGGCATCCCAATATAGCAGGTGAGACTCATCATAAAAATATTTTTGTAACACAGATACATGAAACACATCATGGATGCGTGACAGGATGGGTGGTAAGGCTAGATGGTAGGCAACTGATGCTATCCTCTCCAATATCTTGAAAGGTCCAACAAAGTGAGGCACTAACTTAGAGCCCTTTCCAAAATGGATTGGACTCTTATGCGGGAACACTCTCAAGGAGACCCTATCTCTAAACATATACTCACGATCAATCTGCTTCGCATCTGCATACTTCTTCTGTCGATCCTGAGCCTCTTTAAGATGTTGTCTAATCAAGACTACTTGATACTCCATATCCTTGACCAATTGGGGTCCAATAGATACTCTATCCTTGATCCTGTCCCAACTCAATGGTGTCCTACATGGTCTACCGTACAAGGCTTGATATGGCGGCATACCTATAGAAGAATGATGCCCATTATTATAGGAAAACTCGAATAGATGTAGGTATTCCTCTCACTTGATTTGATGGTTCATCACATACATACATAATATATCCTCTAACACCTGGTTAACCCTCTCTATCTGTCCATCTGTTTGAGGGTGATATGTCATACTAAAATTTAGTCTAGTGCCCAACGCTGTCTGTAACTCTCTCCAAAAAGATGATGTGAACAAGGAGTCTCTATTAGAGATGATCTTATGGGGAATGCCATGAAGTCATACAATATCTTGCAAAAATACCTGAGCTACGTATTGTGCTGTGAATGTAGTATGCATGGGTGAGAAGTGGGAAACCTTGGTCAACATGTCGACTGTCACCAAAATGGCATCATGAAGGTGAGAAGACATAGGGAGACCAATAATGAAGTCCATAGATATATCATCCCACTTCCACTTGATAATTTCATGTCGCTGCAAGAGCCCACCTGGATGACTGTGCTTTGCCTTCACTCTCTGGCACTCTAGACATCTATCAACTATGCTAACAATCTACAATCTCATGCCCAACCAATGATACAATTGTCTCAGATCAACATGCAACTTCTTAACTCCTGAATGAGCTACATAAGGTTCTTTGTGAGCCTCAAGCATAATAAACTCTCACAAGTCACCCATAGAAGGTACATAGATGCGCCCCCTATGACATAGAAGTCTATCAGACTCTAAATAATACTCTACAAATCTCTCCTCAAGGGGTCTCTGAGAATAGATAAACTGACAAACCTCCACATATAATCCATCCTCTGGCAAGTTATGTAAAATGTGCTCCCTCAAATTTGTACTAGAAGTCATAGATGAGAGCTTGTGTCATCTCCTACTCAAGGCATCTACAACTACATTCTCCTTCCCTTTGATGTAATGAACATCAAAATCATACTCACACAAAAACTCCATCCATCTCCTTTGCCTAGTATTAGGATTGGGCTGTGTAAAGATATACTGTAGGCTCTGGTGATCTGAATGAAGCTCAAATCAGTGACCTAGAAGGAAGTTCCACCATCTCACTAAGGCATGAACCACCACTGCAAGTTCTAGGTCATGAGTAGGATAATTAAGCTCGTGAGTCTTTAGCTTCCCAGAGTCGAAAGCTATAGGATGACCCTCTCGCATAAGGACTACTCCTAAACCATCCAATGAAGCTTCCGTACATACAACAAAATCTGCTGAAGGATCTAGCACTGCTAAAATTGGTGGGCTAGTGAGGGCTCTCTTGAGCTCCTAGAAAGCTCTCTCACACTTCTCTGTCCATTCATACTTCTTCCCCTTTCTTTGAAGGGAAGTGATGGGATGAGCTATTCTAGAAAATCCTACCATGAAGCATCTGTAATATCCTGCTAAGCCCATAAAAATTCTAACCTCAGTGACACTGGTGGGTGCTGGCTGATCTATAATGGCTCTAATATTTGATGGGTCTATAGAGATCCCATCACCGGATATAACATGACCAAGACAATGCACCTCAAGTCTAAAGAAGGCACACTTTGACAAACTGCCATATAACTGATTCTCTCTCAAACGCTACAGAACCTGTCTGAGATGCTCCTCATGCTCCTGCTCATTACGAGAATATATCAGAATGTCATCAAGGAACACTACCACAAATTTATCCAAGAATGTATGAAATACTCCATTCATGAGGCTCATGATCATAGCTAGAGCATTCCTGAGACCAACTGACACTACTGTGAACTCATAGTGACCATACCTCGTGCGAAAAATAGTCTTTTGGATATCACTTTCCACAATCCATAACTGATGGTACCCCAACTTTAGATCTATCTTCAAGAACACTCGGGCACCCTGCAACTGATCAAACAAATAATTGATCCTGGGGAGTGGGTATCCATTCTTAATTGTTACCTTATTCAACTGCTGATAATCAATGCACAATCTAAGTGATCCATCCTTCTTCACAAAAATTACTGGTGCACCCCAAGGTGATACACTAGGTCAGATATGCCCTTTCTCTAAGAGCTCTTCTAACTAAATCTTGAGCTCATGTGTGGTCATTCTGTAAGGTGCTGTAGATACGGGCTCAGCTCCTAGTACAAGATCTATATGAAAATCAACTTCACTAGGTGGAGACATACCAGGTAGCTTGGTAGAAAATACATCTGCAAACTCCTAAAGAATAGGATAATCCTCAAGCAAAGGCTCCCCCTCTAAATCCTCCTCTCTATCACTAATGGTGATGACAAATAACTGACATCCCTTCTGCATGCACTGCCTCAGCTACATAGCGGAAATCATGTGAAGGGATACAGGTCTTTGTACCCCAAATATCACCATAGAAGTATTGTGATCATCAACATACTCAACCATCCTCTGACGATAATCCATCTTGGCACTATGGGCATATAGCCAATCCATGCCAAGGAATACATCATAAGAACCTAGAGGGGTAATGTAGATATCAGTCATCGTGATTAAGTCTCCAATTTGAATCTGACAACTGCAAACTAAGGAACTAACATACACTCTAGCTTCTGAAGCTAACTTGACCTCGCAACTGACATCCTGTCTAACTTCCACCCGCCCACAATGCTCCACTACATAGGGAGATATAAAGGAGTATGTGGCTCCTGAATTAAACAAAATAGAAATAGTGATACCCCTAATCATACCTATGGCCTCTATGACCGTGGCTTGGTGCTTGGCTTGGCAGTTATCAATCGAAGAAAAAAAGCTATGGGATCTACCCATATCTCCAACTGTAGGCTCTGAGGTAGCCCCTCTCTGACCACTAGCTGATTGTCTCTATGGGCACTCTCTCACTATATGACCCATACCACCACAAGTGTAACATGGCCCTTGGGCTTGGATCTGAACTCCTTGTGATCTAGACTGCTGTGGTCCTCCAGTCCTACTGGAACCACTATAACCGCCCCTAGAGGACTGCTGAGTCCTAGCCAGATGTGCCTGAGGGGTCTATGTCCTCTGATCATGTCTAGGACCTTGAGACTGCCACTGTTTGGGCTTAGAGCCCTGATAACCCTGTGAATGCCTCTGTCTAGTATCCTACTGGGATCCCTACTATTGAGATAATTGACCCTTAAAGGATCCTGCTAAATGGTTTTGTTTTCCTTTCCAAGGGGGTCTCTGCTATCCTGATTGCTGGGAAAAGGGGTTTCAGTGCTGAGACCGATCCCGAGACTCCTGTCTAGTATAGATATCCTTGGCTACAAGTGCTATCCCAACTGTCTCTTTGAATGTGGTAGGAAAGGCTAGGTGTACTATTCCCTGAAGAGACATATTAATTCCCTTAATGAAATGGTGGATACACAGTTTTTCATCCTTCATGTAATCAACATATGGAAGGAGCTTGAGAAACTGACTCTCATATTGGGCCACTGTGAGGCCTCTCTGCTAGAGATCATGGAAATCCTCTATCTGTCTTTGTCTAAAATGCTCAGAGAGATACCTCTCTCAAAAATGGGCTACAAAAGAATCCCAAGTGAGTGTGTCAATACTTAATCCACCTATGGACACCTCCTGCTCCCACCAAGTGGAATCCTTCTCTCGTAGGAGATGGACTGCAAGTCGTTCCTTTAGATTACTCCCATAAGGGCACAATCTACAACATCACTGTAAACTCTGTAACCCGGCCTATGCTACTAACCCATTAGTGGATCCCAAAAACAAGGGTGGCTGGAGTCGTAATAAATCTGGGATCTCATCTCCAACATCTCTAGGGGGTCTCTCTGGCATGTATCTCATGCTTGCATGGTATTACAACCCGATGAACTGACTCACCCTCCTGATCATCATGACCCTCAACAAACCTGGGTGGGGGACTCCTACTTCTCTCTCTTCTAACTGCTCTATCATCTTCTAAAATATGTGCTTCCCTTTCAGGAATCTACTGCTGAACTATGGGTGGTAGTCTCTGCTAAATTACCCCAATCAGATTTTGGAGAACATCCAAAATATCCTGGTTAGGGTTCTGAGGTGGTGGAGGTGGTAGATTCTCCTATTCTACCCCAACATTTGTAGCTCTATGACCTCTACCTCATCGGGAAGCTTGTGTGATGACATGCATCCTACATAATAGTTTAAGTTTTGAATGAGTTGAAACATGATGGGTTAGGTTTCTAGTGTTGAAACATGGCTCTGATACCAAAATGTCATGCCCAAAACTAGGAAAAAACACACAAACAAATTTTTATTTTAAAAACACAAGTACATACAACTAACAATGGATGTGTTGAGGAAAGGTGATAATATGATGAAGTTAGTCTGTGAGTTGCAAGGTATATTCATAGATTAAATTAGGGTTGCGTCACATACGGATGCAGAGTTGGAACATAAACTTGTTACATGGGTTACATGAACTCTTAGGTCAAGTTGAATTAACTATAATTTTATGTTTAACCACGTGTAGGATCATGATGGTAATTTAATTGATAAGACATATGTTAAATTAGGTTGACCTAGCAATTACTTTAATTCTTAACCTAGGTTACAACTTTATCTATTTAAATATAGTACCAATTCCCTTTCAACCTTAGCTACTTATGAAATTTAAAGTAACCTCTAGACATGATCCTCAGTCAATCAAGTTTACTAAACAAAAACTATTCCAACCCTAAAACATTTGAAAGTCAGTTGATTAACCTTATCTGCATAGCATCTATAAACAACCCCGATATAACTATTACACACATTAGTTAAACAAATAAAAGAGAACCAAATTAATTACAAGAATTAATATGTATAACCTTTCTTAATTATCCTTGGACCCACTTAAACATATATATTAAAATATCCCCTAATATAAAGACTAATTAAATTCTACTCCCTTTTTAAAAAAAAAACATACATGAAATATTTTCCATTTATCATAATTAACATTTAATAACAAACTCACTATACAAAAAAAACTACTAATTAAAATCTAATAATCAAAATCTAATCTAATTCCTAACCTACTAATATCAATTTTAATTAAATTCTCCCCTTTAAAAAAAAACACATGCAACCATAGTCCGTTAATCTCTTAATAGAAAATTAAATTAACCTTTAATAAAAAAATAATTAAATTAACCTCTAGTAAAAAAATTAAATTAGCCTCTAACCCTTTTGGACACATGAGCTACATATTTCAATTTAATAATAAAATTAAATTAACAACTAACTAATATTAATGATCCTTTTTAAATAATTAACCATTGAATGAAATAGACTCTTATTTTAAAAAAGTTGATTCAATACTAATTAAATCTGAACATGTTAACAAATCTATTAATTACTAATCCTAATCAACTAATCTAACTAACCCTACTAATATAAACTTATTTACCTATCCAAACTATCACATCACCCCCCAATCCCCAAGGCCCACTTGCCAAGTGGGTGGGGGTGTTGGAAAACCCAACCCCTCCAAAGCTTGCGCGAGTTTATGCAATGGAGAGCCTTTTGAAAAAGGCAACACATGGTCAAGGTGGAGGTGGGGACCACCTCAAGGTTCCCCCATTCCAATGTGCAGAAATTTTAATGTGAAGACAACAAAGGAGGCAAGGGAAAATTTCGCATGGAGTGAAAAGGCTTCTTGTCATAGGAATATGCAGATCCCCATGTTAGACCCCAAGTACACATGGAGTGGGGAGGCTTGAATTTTGGAAGGGAATTAATACCATGTTAGCCCACATCCTATGCATGGAAGCAAGAAGGTAAGAAAGGAGTATGTGGGTGGGACCCATGAGGATGCAATCAAATGCTTGTATTTAAATCATTCTTTTTTTTTGTTTATGATTAATGTGACTTCTGCCACACACATACATGTGCCCATTTATGGGAAGGGGAGTGTTTAGCAAGTCATGCATGAAATCTTCATTTAATTAGAATTTAGTGTTTTACTAACAACTGGGTTAGGTTAGGGAGTTAGAATACTGACGCTAATTAGTAAGAGCATCTTGGGAAGAGAATACTCTTTGTGGCAAGAGAATTATTTTCCTTCCCATACAAATTCTAGAGAGTATTTTTGCTCTAAAAATTTGGAAAGTGCCATGGGTATTATTTGGTTTAAGCTTCTATCATTGATATTATTGATTTTATTATTGGAGTAGTTTATTATATGCATTTGATTTGTTTTATTATTGCAATACACTAAATGAGATATAAATTGAATATTAGTATTAGTTGATTTTTACATTAATATACTAACTTGTTTGATTTACTATTGTTATCAAGTTTATCTTTCCTTCTCAAGAATTGAGGTGGCAATGAAGATTTTAAGGTATAGTATTGAACCTATTGAAATAGAATATAGATTTCCAAAGAAAGGATGGAGTATTTTTAACTTAAAAATTTACAATCAAATACATTATAGAGATTACAAGATTCATAAATTCATAAGATTTTAAATGCTATGAAGACTATTACATAATGAATAAGAGCTCTTCACATCTTACTTGATAAAGCTTTCAATATAGACATTACAACATTTAACAAGAAATAAATCTCAATACAAAGGAGTAACAATGCAACATTAAAGTTGCTCTCACAAAACTACACCAAAATAGAGATTTCTCCCAAGCTTTTTCACAATCATCTTGGTTTCAAAACTTACAAATACATGAGGAGAACCATGGGAATTTCACCTCCCAACCTAGGTCTCAAGGAGACCACCCCTGAGCTATTTGAATTGGTAGCCAATGGGTGACAATCACACATCCACATACATGAATACAACAACAAAGAACACCCTCCCAAGGCTTGCACAAATGGATTCACCATGAACCCATAACAAGGGGTGAAGGTGGATTTTCATGTAGGAGAATGCCAAAACTATACATATAAATAACATGCCTCTTCAAGGATAAAACCACATACATCTTTCCATCCAATCTTCTCCTTATCTCCCCCAAAATTAGGAGCAAATACAATGGCATGCAAGGACCCATACACCTTGAATTTTCTCCCTATTCTCTCCATGAGAAGAGACTCTACACTATCATATAATCCAACTAACCCCTTCCCCCATACATGGCCACTTTTTCCCTATCCAAGTGTGAGTAATGCCATCACTCCCTTCACAAGACTCCCATATTCAAAATAAAGATAAAACCATAAGCAAGAATTCAAACCCAAAATCCTATTCCCTTACATAACAACAATACAAATACATTTCACATATGAAAGAGAATGAAAAGAACATACGAATCTACTTGCAATAAAACAAAGCACTTTCATGGCAATGGAGACCAACTTTCACAATGTGTTATGGCAAATAAATTTTGAGAAGAGCCCAATCCCTTATGATTTTTCCATCCAAACCCTAATGTCTCTAAAATTAGAGAGTGGGTGAACACCCAGTAACTCTACCAAGGGCCTCTAAAAAGACCTCCAACTTCTACCCACCCACCAACATTAAATTCAGACTTGACCCGAAAGTCCTTTTGACTTTTCCTTGTCCCCTATCATAAATGCCAGATTTGAAAGGAGTGTGGGTTTGGGTTAAAGGTCAAGACTTACTCCATTTTCGAAGCATGTGGAAAATGGGTCATAAAATAGGTTGCCAAGGCCACTAGGGGATTCTAGATATGTTAAAAATATTCCTAACCCATACCCCTTTCACTAAGGTACTAGGATTTTTCTAAATTTGACACTTAGGACCTCTTTTTGGCCTCTAGAAGTGGCTAGAAAAGAATTAAATCTAAATGATAAAATTGGTGGAAATTTGCAATTATCTTCAACAAGGGGTTTAATTAGGTTCCTAATGAATAAGTTAGGCTTAGGTTTACATTGCCAACCTTAGTAGACATGTCATTATACAAACATATAATGAGTGTCAACTGACACTATAAAATGACATAATACAACATTGATATGTCACTAATTACATAATGAAAACACCTAATACATACATATAATTTTATGGTTATGAATAAAATCACTTAACAACGAGGTTTGAACCTCTTTATTAGGTTCAACCTTGGCTTTACAGATTGCACATATGGTTGGAAACTGATTCTTCGACTGATTCCATGGTTCTCTTTCCTACACACTAAACTTGAGCATCAATAGTATAAGATAATAAAATCACATGCAATATACATTTTCAATTCATACTTAGCAATATTAATCAATACACAAAATTAAGTTCCTCATTACAATTTTCATACAGAAATGTTTAAAACATAATAATTCCATAATCATCATGATATAACGTCTATGAAATAATCAAGTCTAATCATGATCTGATCTTTTCATCAATTCACCTATCTAAACATGTATAATCAAAATCAACCACATGTTCTAGGTCTAATCTATATCAGAATGTAATCCATACAATATAATCATCATCATAAACATAATATCTCAAGTCTCTGTCAGGATAATTAAAAAGTGTATCAGTGTATCGAAACATAAAGTATCAAAGTGTGATCGAATAGTAATGCTATGATGGGTCAGGGTGAGGCCTCACACCAAATGATCAGACTGATCTATCTCACTCTTAGCAGCTTTGTGTGGAATAGACACTTTTGTTTGTCTTAGATTTGGCATTCGTATTCATTATGATCGACCCTCATAATATATTGGTTTGGCCCTTATTCATTTGTTTACGACCTCAATTTTCTTTTGGATGACCCACATCATTCCTTGGGAGAAGTCTGTTAGAGTAATTTAGCAATTGCTCTTTAGTGCTTAAGTTTCACTTAGGCAGGTTCTTTAGTTTTAGGAAAGTTTCTATTTCCTAGCAGTTGCCCATTTAGGGTTTCGACATCCTTTATAAGGATTTTCATCTTTGTATTTCATAAGGAGATTACTTTGTAAATCCTTTAGTTAATAGAAATCATTTCTGTTTCAATGGATTTGCAGTCTCTTTCATTTTGGCCGCCATAGCTGTCTGATTACTTCTATCCTCTTTCTGTCTTCTTCTTCTATGTAACAGCTTTGCATGCAGGTGATCTTGGTTGCATTGCGTATCAGCAATCTCAACATGGTATCAGAGCCACTCTGCAGCTGGCTGTTCGTTCTCGTTTGAAGCACAGAGGGTTTGAAGTCTTCTCTGGCTTTTCCGGCTTTTGTCTCTGGTTCTGGGGGGGTTTGTAGTTTTTGGAGCTATTTGAGCCGAAACAGACTCCACCATTGCGTCCAGAAGGCCTGGGAGAGTCGAAATCATATAAAATTTCAACTATTTCGGTCACCGGGGCTCTGGGAGAATTTTTTGGCCTACTAAGGGCCGTACGGACTCATTTTTCAAA
>MU228374.1:319622-335739 GCA_018584345.1 Thuja plicata | reverse complement strand
GTGGGTACTAATTCCCACCGGGGTTTTTACCATTTGGTTTCCCCATAACCAAATTGATGTGTTGTGTAATGTGTTATCTGAATGTGCATTTACTTTGTATCAATATGGATTAATAAGTATAAGAAAAAGATAAAGTCACTGATAACTGATTCACCCCCCCTCTCAGTTATCCCTGAAGTATTCTAACACCTTATGTTTGGTTTTTCAATATTGTGTGAAAAGTACAAAAAAAGAAAAAGTTGTCAATGTTGCATAATGCAACTTTTCAACAATGTTGCAAGATTTAGAAGTTGAAAGGCCAATGGTCATAATGATTCATTTCCAGTTATGAAATATTGGGAAACATGTTTTAAGGAAAATAAACTTGAATTATGGGTTGGGTTGATGAATTTGTAAAGTTAACACTTGCACAATAAGAATTACTCTGACTTTCCTACATTTTTTTGTATTCTATTTTGGTACGATCCCATACAGAGTCATTTTGAAGAAAGTTTGATATGAAAAGTTGCAACCGTGTTCTATCTTTCCTTTTTAATTTGTTTGGAGTGAATTAGTCAAGGGGAATGAGAGTTAGAGAAAATTTTGTAGAAATAACCAAGATACCCTCCCATACCTAGGGTTTCACAGAGTTTCACTCATATCTTGCAAATTCACCATGGAGAAAATCTAAGACTCAGGTGTTTTCAAGGTATGAGAGTGTACTTTAAGATTTATGTGGTCTTAGAGTGGGAGATGACTGGTGGGGTGCTGTGCAAGTGAAAGATTGGGACAAGCATCATCGTGTGACTGTCTAGTCAAGCATAACTGTGAGAATAAATTCAAAAAATGGTGGATTCAAGGTATGATACTTTGTGTTTGGTCTATTTTAATTTCCTCCTAAATGTCCCAATTGGTGTGGTAATTAGACTAACCTTTATAGAGTACTTTGTTTCTAAAAGTGACCTAATAGGGCTATTAGGCCTAGTAGGTATTTGGTAGCATCTGGGTATGTGAACTTAGAGTTAAGATCTATGAATTTGGAGTTTGGAGTATCTCCTTAAAGGGTGTCTAAATATGTATTTTTTCAATAGGTCCTTTGGAAAATTTAAGAGTTATCCTCAGAAAACTTGCTAGTTAGGGCTACTAGCCCCTAGGGCTCAGAGATGCTTAGGAGGGAGTGCAAAACTTGAACTTGGGGGATTTTCATGACATTAAAAGTATCATTTTACCTAGTGATGTATAAGAAGAATGAATTCACTATTGGTAGAATGATTTTTGAAGTTTGAGAAACTATTCATTTGCTGAGAGACCTATTCATGGTCCTAGAAACAAAGATGATGAAAGGAGAGATGATACGGTGTTAGAGCCTTTGGAATGGTTTTTTTTGTAAGTATATTAATTTTTTTTTGAAATCCTATTGTGATACCAAGGGCTCTACATCAGTGATCATTCTCTTCTCTTGCTCATTCTGAATCTACTTAACCTTGTGTAAAATTTTCTTGACCTCACTACTATAAGCAGTTACTGAACTTGACAAAGGATTAATATGACTACTTAAGTTCTCCAAGTCTCATGCTTTAGCTCTAATTTGTTCCAAATCTTGAACAAAATTAGGATACCTTGATACTTTAATAAATAATTTACCCCCTCAGTTAATTTAGTATTAAATTCCTTTATCAAATTTGTCAATTTGATCCTATTTGTGATAATATTATCCATCAGTTTAGCTATCATCTTCTTCTCTAAGCCCTCCTCTACAATCTTCATTGTAGATGACTAAAAATCTAGATCTTGATCTAGAATTTCCTTTATAAGAGTATCCATCTGATCAATAGGACTATAAACTTAATCATATTCAACCTCATGCACTAAATCATCTAGGATGTCTCTATCTTTCCTTAATTCTCTTGTCTTCTTCTTCATTGTTCTTAATGTGTCTCTTACAACCTTTTTTCTTAGTTTTTCTAAAAATTTCATCAATTCCTTGGGCTAGAATTTGGATATATCGACCGGTGTGGTTGGTAAGTCTTCTTCATAAACTTCTTCTTCCTCTTCGGTAATAGTCACTAGTTTTTGTCTCTTCCTTATACTTGTCTCTCCAAGAATTAATTTTCATTTAGTTTTAGGTTCTTCTTCAATCTTTTTAGGAGTCTCCTCCTTCTTAATTTCTATTTCTTTCTCCTCTTCCTTCTCAGAGATCATTTCCTCTGTGTGTTCCATAGGCAATAGTGATGATGAATCCTCTTTTCCTATTATATCTACAATTTCATTTTCATCACCACATATTTGTGATAGACTAATTTTTTGTGCTCTAATGTTCTTCACCAAGTTAGGAATATCAAGCAAAACATTCCCAATTAACTGATCTATAGAAAATGTATAATCTCCCTGCATTGGTTCATTGAATCATGCTTGAATTTGTTCTACTTGTGTTTCTACCTCCTTTATCTATAGTAGCTTCTTGCATGTCTCAAAAACTTCATTGTGTACACATTGTGTGTCATCAATTAAAAGTATAGCTACTCTGCTCTTGATTTTGAAATTATTCTTGTGAGCAGTAGTCATTATCTTTGCATCTTCAACACACAATTCAAGTTGCACTTGGATAAGTGCTCTTTCCATAATTTGTCTATCCAAATGTAATGAAATGATCCATATAGCATCAATAAACTAATATACCTCATCAAGGATGCAATAATGGACCTCTAAAGGTGTTCTACAAAATTTGTGAAATTGATACAAAATTGCATCTTCTATCTTTTTCTTGTCTTAATCACCTCCCAAATTCTTTCTTCTACCAACAATATTAAGTCTACCATTGTCCACAATACCTTTTTCAATATCATCAATTTAAGGGGCCTTCTTTGTTTCACCACTCTTCTTCATTTCAAAGGAATCCTTGTCTGATTTTATCCTTTCTTCATTAGTTTCCTTCTGAACATCTTTTACCTCCATGGATTTTCTCTTTCTCTTGTAAGTTTTCTTAGGAGTAGAAACGTCTTGAATTTTATTCCTTGATGATTCCACTTGAGACTTCACCTCACTAGTTGTTGGTTTTCTATGTTTTCTCTTAGCTTTAGTATCAGTTCCAATGGTGCAAGATGTTCCTGCATCACTAATTTCAAACTACTGCTCTAGATTAGATATCATTCTCCTAGTGTTCCTTTCAATGACTAGTTTCTTCAAATCCTTATGAATTTTGGAAACTTTTTCATCATGAGTTCCAAATATTTGTTCTTGTTTGTCTAATAGTTTTGACAAAAAATCATCAATATGCAAAGTTACTAAATCAACCTCAACTGTATAACCCATATGAGGAATCTATGTTTTCTAGGTTCCACAACATGTACACTACATGAATCAATGTCTACTAGAAAACAAATATGATTCTTGTACTTCTCTCCAATGCTAACTAGAATCCTTTCTCATTTATGCATTCTAGACTAAAAATATTTGAAATAACTCCACATGACATTATTGAAGTTATTACCTAATTCCTTTATGAAGTCACTTATCTGAATGATTACCAGTTTTTCCTTTGAGCATACAACATTTCCTCTACTAGGAAAGAATTTTTGAACATAGAAGAACATACATACTGGCAGGGAACCATACTTTAATGATTTTTGTTTATCTCTCTCTATCATTTCCATGTTTTTCAAGAACTGGCTTTTGATCATCTCACATAGATCATATGATGAATCATCCTTAACAATTCAATAGGTGGCATGAATAGCACCACTAGGGACATTGTTAACTTGACTCAATTGGTAAACTCTGTAACCTATCACCATGGATGAAAAGTGAACTTTCTTGTCTAAAATATGATTTATTTTCATATCTCTACTATCTTGTTTGGATTTTGTAAGTTCAGTGACCAGATGAGTAGCCATCGTTCTCAATGTACATTCCAAACCTTCTTCTCAAAATCCTGTAACCCTTTGAATCATTATCTTCAAAATCTTGTGTGGTCTATCCAGCCATATGAATCAATCATGCACTCTTCTTATCACATGTCAAATCCAATGAAGATGGAATTCAATGGGAATTTCCACTGCATAAGTTAAACCCTTCTCTTGTAGATCTTTGTGCTTGTCTTTCAATACTTCTTCATTGAAGCACATATCCTTGTATTCTTTATTGATTTCTCTAGCTCCTGATTCTTTGATTCTACAGAGGATATAAGATTGAAAAATATTCATTCAACATCACACCACAAGGAATAGTGGATAGGGCACCAAACATATCAATCTTGGTCTCTTTACAAGGATGCTGTTTGAATACAGGTCGAGGCTCCTTAGATATGTTCCCTAGAACTGGTGTACCAAAATTCTTTTCCACAATGACCAACTACAAAAGCACACAAATCTAAAAAAAAACTATATTGATAACTTGCAATAGATTGGTTAGAGTTTCATGAAATCTCATTATCAATCTAGCTCATAATCTCAATCACAAAAGTAATCGTTGCACACAATCACTCAATATAGCTCTTAAATTCTCAAATGAAAGTAAAAGTGTGAAAAGAAGTTACTTAACCTCTATACAACATTTAGAGAAATAGATGTTGCATACTTCAATGGTAGGAATAGTGTCATATCCTCAGTTAACACGTATCCACCAGTTGGTACTTAACCAACAGTAATAACCACTATCAAATACATATCAACCATAAAATATCAGTGTGGTCTACACATAATATCAAAAAAAAAATCGTAGAAACTTACACCATAATGTGCATATAGATCTTACCACTCTTGAATCTATGGGATCAGTAATGGATTTTTCTTTAAGTGCTCCTCCTAAGAAAATAATATACTTTCTTCATCGATGGAACCTCCACACTTCTTGAACTTGTGGAGTTCTTAGTGAACCCAAAAGAATTTAGTTCACCTTTCTTTACCCATGTCTTCTTCATATCACTTATGACTTCATCAATATTAGTGATTTTCTTTCCTATCCGATCCTCTGACCGATTAGGAAATTGGTTCCTAAACTATCAGCCTTTAGCCATATGACCTATCTTATGATAGACAAAACATGCCATATCGGTTGATTTCCAAGGACCAACATTATCTCTCAGAGTTCTCATTTTGCAATGTACTGCTAGGTGTTCATAAGTACCATATATAGAATATGTAGTGTTGAATTGTCTTTCCCTTCTAATATTATTCACTAATGTGATAGGTGACCTAGGTGCATACACTCTTGACCTGTAATCTTCAGCTTTGTGTGCATATTTTTTGCATGAAAACAAATATCTACCACCACTGGATCTACTACTAGACCTGGATCTACACTCATAAGAAGTATGACCATACTTGTGAAAATTATAGAAATAACCATTAAAGAGTGAAGTTTGTTGACCAATTTTCTCCTACACACATTCACAGTATGACCAAGATTTCCACAATTATAACTAGTAGGATTTTTAGGTTTCTTACCTAATTTAATTGGATCTACCTTCTGATATTTATATGTCTCCTTAGGTTTATATTTAAAGGACTCTCAAAATTCCAATTTTCCTTCTCTTGAATAACCTAAACTGGTTGTATCTCTGTGTCTTCTTTGGCTCTTTCAGTTGTTCATCAAGATTTTGTGAGCTTTCATTGTATTTCTTCAACTTTTCATTTGCTTCTTCCCCAGTTTTCAGTTCTTTCTTCAGCGACTCATTCATCTCTCTAAGCCTTTCATTCTGAGCTATTACTTGAATATTCTCTATAGAAGTATCTTGCATTTGAATCTGATATAAAGTAGATTCTTGTCTTAGTTTTATAATATCTTCATCTTTTTCTTATAGGGCATCATCAAAAATTTTCTTTGTAGTTTCTGCAGTATTCTTTGCATTTGCAACTTTTCCTTTTTCATCAAGTACTTCACAAATCCTAATAGACTATCTTTCTATAGCTATATGAAAGGTTAATGAGAGGGGGGGGGGGGCGTGAATCAATAATCACCAACTTAACCTTAAATCATAGTCCCAAATCTTCTTCAAATATATTTACCGATTACAGCTTAGATAAGCTATAACAATATTATCGGTTATCATAACATTAAAAATCCATGCAACATAAAGTAAACATTTATACAACATTAAAAATAGTATGTATCTCGTGGAAACTAGTGTATGAGAACCTATGAAGACACCTAGGGTCACCATGGATCCAACCAGACATAGAAGGAAAAAATCATCCCTAAGTGTGAATTGGGATGTATTGAAGCCAATAATGGAAATTTGCAATAAAGAATGTAATAAAATGTTGCTAAGTCCTAATGGTCCAAGTAAAGGATTAGGACATCAAAATGTTGTAAGTTTAGCCAATAGTTCCCCAAGGGTTCAATTAGGGTCTAGAATTGTTTAGTAAGGTCTAGTATATCCTAGGAGATGAATCCTTAAGTTGGAATAAGTTGTAAACAAGAATAAAACCAAAATACACAAGTTAATAATTCAAATATTTGAATATTAATGGTTCATTGAATTTGGTGGGAAATTAGATTTAGGAGGCTAAAATAAATTTTTAATCACAAATAACTGATGGCATTGGTTGCAAAGGTTATTTTCACATGTATATGTGCACACAAAGGTAGGAGATCAAAGTAGTACGGCTGAGTACATCCATTTGTACAAATGTAATAGGTTTTGAAGAAATAACAAAAGTTTCCTTGCATATTTTGATTTTTTTTTGAATTTTTAATTGATTCACAATGTTTTAGAAACATATGTGAATGCTTTGAACATCATTTTAATTCATTTAAGTCAATTTTGAAGCCTAGGAATCTGTCTGTCCCGTGACACGCTGAGAATTTGTGAATTGTTTTGAGTAAATAGATTAGGATTCATCCCTTACTATAGTATATATTATTTTGGGGATTAATCCATCATTTTACCATATCAAAAAAACCTTATAAATGCAATATTGATAAGTATGTTGCATGGTGATCACCATTGTTTGACTCTTGCAGGGTAAAAGACATGAATTTGGATCCTTGGCTATAGCAGTAGCCATTCTACCTGAAGGAGGGCACTATATTTTGATGGAATCCTTCATGATATGACCAGGAGAAGGTGTTTAGTCCATCAATTGGAAGAGATAGTGCTTGGAGAGCCTATATTAAGGAAGCCCTAGTTTTGGAGGGTTTGAAGGCCTAATTTGGGGCTTTGGTGTTGCAAGGGGTATGAGTCAAATTATTCTTGTATTTTTGCATTTGAGGACATAAGGAGTCACTTTTGAAGAGTTGGGGTCTTAATGTTGAGTGGGGTTAGTATTTGCTTTGCAAATTCACCACTTTTATGCATAGTTGTAGGGTACAATGGTACAACAGTGACATTTGGTCCAAAACAACCTATACTAAGTCTATGATATGTTGTAAAAATTGATAGTGGGTATCCAAAAACCTAATTTATTTGCAAGGTTTTTAAGAGGGTTTTCAGTTATGAATTTTGGAATCTTGTTGCTGACCTAGTAGAAGGCAATTAGGTCTCTCTGCTGAATCCAATCATTTTGTGCATGAACCATTGAGTTGGACCCCATAACCTGTTAATTCCTTCTGAATTTGGTTGGATTAGGTCTCATTTGGCATTGGAATCCTTGAGTCAAGTTTTTGGTTTTAAGTCACACCTTGAGTACATTTGGGAAGGGTGTTTTGAACCTTGTATTCCCCTTATAAGTTCAACCCATCAAATTGTCAAGAATCTCCGTACGTGCTCTTAACCACATCATCATGAAACTAACTGAAATACATTCTCAACTACACATAACCTCACATGCAATTATTTTTCTACACTAGAAACCCTATTGGGGAAAAAAACATAGTGGGAGATCAATACCCACAAATAGTTGTACTCTTATGAAATACGCCTGATAAAGAGCTTGCCCGGTTAAGGGTTACAAAAGAACTGTTAAATGCTACCTAGTAATGGGATTTACCTAGAGACCTATTAAAGTCTTATACCCTATTAGGAGTAGCCTATTTAAAGGACTTTAAATACTCTTTTGAGAATGCCACCCTCTCAAAGGATTTATAATAGACCTATTAGGGTCACCCGATTAAGGGATTTTACTATCACAATTGTTAGTGAGTAACAACCAATAAAATGATCTATAGTTTGCACTAACTTTGCTATATCAGATCCAATAAATTTCCTTAACACAATAACATACATTTCCAATCCTCTTGTTCAAATCTATATCCTCTTATGTGATTTCAACAATCCTTCTTTGATTAGTTCCTCTGTTCCACCAATATTCTATCTTCTTCTTCGTCACGATACAAAAAATCATCTTGTCTTTAATCGTCGAAACCATAAACTTAGATCCAACGATCATAACTTCATCATCTTATTAAGCTATTTTCCTGTTATTCTTGTTAGTTGCATCATGATTTTCCCTTTTAATCGATAGCCGTCAGCTTCTGATAGATAACCTCCTTATGCCAATAGTTAGTAATTTTCTTACTTGAAATCAATGAAAAACACTATAATTGATCTAACCTCCTTATCAACTAGAGAAGTTATGCCAACAATATCTCCATATGCCAACAATCTCCCCCTTTCACATTGACAAAAAAATTCTAGTGATACACCATTGTACGTACCTTTCTCTATATTGGTCATTCACTTCTTCTTCATCTCTCTGCTTTCTCTTTACTCTCACTTCTCTGTATCCTTTATTCTTTATTCTCCTCTTTCTTTATTCTCTATTCTCCCCCTTTGATATTAATTCCAAAGGCGATCAACCTCACTATACTATCTTCTAATTTTATATCTATTCTGGTCTGCTTTATTTTCCTTTCTCTTTTCTAGATTGCTCCCCTACAAAGTATTCTTCCTATACATCAATTCATACTTAAGATACTCTATTAAAATTTTATAAACTGATGCATACTGCTGAAGGAGAGGAAAAAGAAGAAAACATTTGCATGCAAGGCAACCACAACCTACAAAAGCATACAAATAACAATCCAATCCTAACATTACAGCAATTGAGAAAGAGTATTAAAAATATATGCAAATAAACATAATAGAAACTCCCTCAAATGGACTCCAATGTCCTTTCTTTCTTCTCAAAATGAGTTTATGTAGCTCCCATGATGATTTTTCACTTATCCATGAAAGCAATTTGGCATGATAACGAGAAGATTCGAAAGATGAGCTCAATTTATAGAAGATGAGAGCTTAAATTGTAAAATTAGTAATTAAATGTGCAAAAGGGAAATTATCATAAATTATGAAAATTCACAAATTTGAAAAAGGAAAATTGTTATTAATTATGACAACTTATGACAAATTGAATGCACAATTAGAAATTAGTGAGTGAAGAAAGGAAAATTTGTCATAAACTATGACAAATATAACAAAAGGAAAATAGAAGGTGGAGGCTAAAATTGAGGAAGTGGAGGCTAGAAAAGAGGTATGAGTGGATAATTAATTTCTAAATTGATTCCACTCATGTTAGTAAATTAGAAATTAGGAACTAGGAAAAATTAGAAATTAGGAAATTAATAATAATTCCCAAATTTGACATTAGATAATTAATTAATGTAATTAATTAATTATGGGAAAAAGAGGGAACATTGAGATAAATAAAGTTTATTTATTTATCATAGGTTAGGACTTAGGAATAGGGAATAAATTAATGATTATTTACCCATATAGAAGATGAATTAAATGTATTGACATGATTAAAATGATCAATGATGAAAAATGACATTATTAGACATGATCAAAAGATCAAATTGATCAAAATATGATGATAATTAGGGACAAAATTTAGTAATTAATTGAATATTTTTTATTATTTAATTAATAGAAGAATGACACAATATTGGTGATCAAACACACAATATAGAAGATATATTAAAAATGGGGGCATATGCATTGAACCATTTTTAGGTGTCTACATTTTGCCCCTCTTTGATACAATGCGATTATGAGCGTTGTGTCAAAGAAAAATTAAGAATCATGGCCCAGTGGATCGACAGAATGGAGGTAGGATGCCCCCTCGAAAAATTGGGCAAAAATTGATAGGAGGATAATTTTTTGAAAAGAGAAGTGATTGTTGGGATTGATGGAAGAAATATTTAGATGAAAGAGAAGAATAGTTAGTAGTGGTGAAACATTGCTTTCATAAGTGCATTATTTTCATAAGAGCTTTATTTGATATGACAAATCGAATGCATCACACCATGACATAGAAAGTCAGGGCGATAATGTGTTCCCTTTGCGTAAAAACAAACACATTGCAGACAAGGAATGTTTCCATCCATCCTAAAGCATATGACATACGTGCCCCAAAACTTTATGAAAAACACCACACAAGCAGAAGACAAAAACAAAAATAAAGGATCATGAACCATCCCGACCACTCTCATCACTTAGTCATATCCTAGAGTAGCATAAGAACATGATGAAAGATAAACCAATAAAAGATAAGACTCACTGTACCAAGAAAGTCAACAACTAGTCTAATCTTATTGTCAAAGTTGATAGTTTGTGTGATTAATGATGATGATGTTTGGTTTCAGGAATGAAGTACCCCGTCTAAGACAAATAATGTCTGGTTTCGAGTATACCACACCCTACATAAGACAAAATGATGATTGATAAAGAATTGATGTTAATTGATTGATAGGACAATTTTGATCTGATTGATTGTTAACTGGATTGGATAGTTTGTCTATTAATGCATGATTTCGTTAAGTGCAGATTGACAATTCTGCCACTGATGTCGACAACATGATGTTTGATTCGCAAAAAGAAGACAAGTATATAGAAATTTATTGTAGATTCTGGAAGAGATTTTGCAATTTTTAGAATTTTTAATATATTTGAATTTTTTTGGTCTTTTTTTAGGATTGTATTTGATTTTTAGGAATTTTTTTAGGACATTATGTAATTTTTTTTGGAATTTTTGCATATTTGGATTTTTAGGATTTTTTGAAATTTCCCCCAGTGTCTAGCAAGGCAGGGACATTTTAAAAGGAGAAATGGACTGGTAGAGGGATGAAGGCCAAGGGTCGCTTGCATGGGATCTGTTTAGGTGCCAAGGACTATCCAAGAAATGGGATAACAATTTTTGTGCCAAGCGAAGGGATTGGACAAGACAATGATAAGGTAATGAGATAGTGCAGTGGATAGAATGCGGGAAATGGACATGTCAAGAGGTTTTTTCTTTGAAAAAATATTTTGCATTGAACTTCCTTATTTCCATCAAGACCAAGATAGGGAGTTGGATAGGACAATCTTAGGATATGAAAAGGATAATGATAGGATATGAATAGGAAAAGGACAGGATATGGGTAGGATAAGCAAGATCAATAAGGGATAAGGGATATATGGTTGTTGATAGGATAAGGGATATGAGGGACATATGAATAATGGAGGATAATGACAAAGAGTAATGGAGGATAACACTAATGAAATTTTCCCCCAAGTATAGACTGCAAGAAGTTCATAGAATTACACATGACGCCTGTTTGCCAGGTTTTCATCATGGTACTTGCCCAAAGTGCCTGTTTGCCAGGTTTTCACTATTGGACAAAATTATTTCTCTTGACTCTTTTTTTTGTGTTGCCAAGATGCCTGTTTGCCACATTTTCATTAAGGCAATTTTTTTCTTTTTTCACATTTTTTTGATTTTTTTCTTTTTTCATTTTTTTTTGACATTTTGGAAAAAGAATGCATGCATGAAGTGACATGGATAGAGGACTCAAGCACCTTACTCTTTGAAATGTGATTTTGAAAGATATTGTGCAAAGACGTTGGTAGGGTAATGACAAAGGGATATGAAGTGGGTGATTAGATAAGGATGGGACAAGATTTATGCAAGGGATTGGATAGGTTGGATGAAAGGTTGGAAAATAGGTGTTGGACAAAGAAGGTAATGTATGCCAGCTTTCTTTGAAGTGGAAGGGAATGGATGTAAGAACAACATTGGCACACACCTTGAGGGGTGATGGAGTGATAGAGGAAAATGAGATTTTGGATTTTGAAGGATTAATGAAGGAATGGATATGGATTTGGGGACACAAGGACCCAAAATGGATTTGGAAGATGGAAGACATTTAGATGGAGGGATAGCAATTTTGGATGCCAATTTGGACTTTTCTTTGGGACTCCGTGCTTAAAGGAGCTTCTTGAAAATCCACATGCTTTTTGATTTTTTATTATATTGTGGGTCCTTTGAATGTATTGCTTGCACAATGGATTTTGGAACCCATATGGCTTTTAACTTTATTTTTTTCTCAATGGGCCTTTGTAACCTTTTTGATAATTCTTGTTTATTTTGGATCAAATTTTTCTTCTTTTGTACATGTCAATTATACTGGACATGTTGATCCTTGATAGCATGTGGATTGCTTGATTTGTAGATTTTATTCTTGGCCTCCAAATTGCTTTGAAAGGTAATGGGATTCATGGATGGACATGAATTGTATGGAGGCTTTTTGGATGGACGAAAGGTTCTCCAAGATGTGTGCCTTTGATGAATTGCATGTGGGAAACAGTAAGGGGATTGTGAGCTAGTGGAGGGAGGAATATATGGACCTAAGATGGATGGAAGGGTTGAAGGGGAAGGTATACGTCTAGATTTTGATTTTTAAGGGATGCCAACACCTTGAGATGTAGATTTGTTATTAATACCATGGCCATTTGAATTTTCTTGGACATGTAAGGGTTTCAATATACCTTTTTCATGGAGGTCTAACCCTTTGACTTGATAATGCTTTATTTGACCAGTAGGATACTTGCTACAAGATGCGAGTCCATTATTATGAGGTGTGAATGATATGGAAGGACTTATAGGACCATGAGGTGGACTAGACTCAATAGAACCAGGGGAACCCATTTCAAGTGTAAGGGTTTCATGAACAACTTGCATAGATGTGCTTGAATCACAAGGGGGATTTGAAGGATTAGGACAAGGAGAAGAACAAATGGATGGATCTTGAGAAGGATCTGGAGGAATAATGGGATCTTTTGGGGGATCCAAAGGGATGATGGGATCTTTTGGAGGACATGAAGATGAAGGGACACCTTGATCTTTACTTGGAAAGGGATCTTGGGAAGACATGGAAGGGAGATCATGATCTTGCTTAGGAAGCAAAAGGTCAACGGAATTTGGAAGAACATTTTTTTCTTAAGGTGGAAAAGGATCATTTTGGATAGGGGGATAAGGATAGTGGGATCATCATGAGACTGAAGGGAAATGGGGTCTTGGTCAATAATAGGATAGAATTGGTCATTGAAGGGGTCTTGATCTTGATATATTTTTAGATGTGTTTCTGCATTCTTTTTATCATCCTCTTGACATGGGATATGACTTTGGATATGTAAGGGGGATTCTTGAAAGGGGTCAATGTTTGGATATGAGAGAGATGGACTTTGGATGAGACTCTCATGAATAGGCTTGATTGAAATTGGAGGGCATGGTGGAATTGGTTCAAAAGAACTTGGGATATGCATAGGAATAGCTTGGATTTCTTTCATGGATAGTCATTAGAAGGTTGCATTGTTGGAAGAATCACTGGATAGGGAAGGAGGAAATTTCTCTTGGGAGGAATGTGGGGATGAAGGGGTGGAAGGAAACATGGATGTTTCTTGAAGGTCAATGTCTTGAGGGGAAATAGGTATGTCATCCATGTGATTGTTTTGGGGTGAGCCATTGCTAGACATGGGTAAATTATTTGTTTGATCCAATTTTTGAAACAAATTCTTTAAAAGTTTGGATTTGAACTTGCACTGCTTGATGGGTCTTGTTTGTGATACCTCATCATTATTTACATGTTGGAAAGAATTTTTTGAATGAAAATGTTCAACAAAAGGTTTCTTATTGATTATGCTTGGTTGATGTTCAAAAGATGTCACATTTTAATTTTTCCTTGTTTGATAAGACATTGGTGGTGAATTGGAGGACACAAAAGGTTCTTGAAGAAATGTTATTATTTGTGATCTTGGTATGGATTGTCTTGTCTGCATGATTGACACAAGAGGTTTTGAAATTTTTTGAAGATCACTTGGGTGCATTGGAATGAAGATTGGTTCATAATTTGGTTGTGGCCCCATTTGAATTATGCCACAGTCATGTTGAAAGGTTTGATTTGGGACTTGGTTGAATGATTGATTTGAAATTTGAGCACATAGAGACTGATTTGAAACTTGATTGAATTGAGCATGATTTGGAACTTGTTTTAAAAAAGTTGGCTTTTGCACATGATTGAATTGGGATTTGTTAAATTGTTCGTTTGCCTCATTGAGTTGTAAAATGAGTTTTGGTATCTTTGATTTCTCAATGAGAGATTGTGTGTAAAGTTCACCAAAAGATTCAATTGGATATCCAAGGTTTTTTTCCATCTCCTTTCTACTCTTTATCAAATTTTCAACCCTCTCTTCCAAGAGCTTCTTTTCTTTAGCCAATTTTGTTTGCAACTTTTGAATCATGTTTGAATGGACTTGATGCAATTGATTGTTTTGTTGTGTTGATGTCATTTGCCTTGGCTCAAAAGCTTGTTGTTGCAAAGGTATATCTTTTCTTTGATCAAAAGGTAATTGTGAGTTTCCTTGTGATGGAAACATGGGTTGATAAGTGTCTTTTTGCCTTTTGGATTCTTGGAACCTAGTGAAGATTGACATGATTACTATAAGCAAATGCAAGATTTTTTTTGGATTTGTTTGAGGGACTTTTAGGATGAAAATGCAACCTAAATATGCAAGGACTTTATGCAAATGCAAATTTGGACTTTGGACGATGTATGCAAAGCAACCTATGGCTTAATGCAATTGAATTTTTTTGGATTTGAAAAATCTTTGGAAATCTCAAACCTAAGAGCCTAACCTTAGGAAAGTGAATAGGGATCTTGACTTTAAAAGGGATCAATTTGATAAAGGGATAAAAAGGGAGTAGGTCCAATCCACCATGACAAAGATGGAGTGAGACCAAATGATAGGGGGTTTGAAATTTGGGAATAAGGGACCAAGTCAAGATTCTTTCTTCAATGACATAAGGTAAGACCCTAAAATTTGAATCCCTTTGGGATTTTACAAAGTTTTTGAAAAGGATCTAAATGCAGTATGAGGATTTTTTTTCAAGGCAATCTGTTGTTATGATGCAAGCTTAATGCAAGAGGATTAAGATTGAAAATGCAAGGATACTAATGCAATGTATGCAAGAGGGATTATGCTATGAATATGCAAGAATGAAGTAATCTGCAAGACTCTAAGATAAATGTTTCTAGTCTCCATATGTTCACAAGGTTTTGAAACAAGATGTTTTGGGAAGAATCAAAGTGTTTAAGAATGTTTGGGAATGTTTTTGAAATTGTTCTTTAAAATTTTGAAATACCCACACAAGACACATTGTGAAGAATGGCTGTCGTAAAATTGAAACAAACACATCACAACCTAAGGATAGAAAGGAAAATATCTATTGAATCCCCACTTGAACCAAAGTTTAGCCGCACTTACTAATAGCAGACAACCTAGAATCTTGGAGGCACAGGATCCTCCTTACATGTGCACTCACTTCTCAGGCACTTCAAGCTTCAACTCCCAAGGGACATCACTTTCCAAGGGATTGTTGTCTCGACTAAAAGCTACAAAAGTGTGGGGCATCTTATTTGGTCTTTGACCTTCCGTGCCAACAGATAGAAGGTTTTTGGATACTAAAACATGGTGTTTAATAAGGGCATCTGTTTGGGTGATTATACGTGCGACATATTAGCTCCGTTATGGAGGCCTCCCAGCCTATGAAAGTTACATTCCATACATTTTAACGCTCCACAAGGGTACTAAGGGAGATCTTATTCTTAGGATAACACATTCAACACCCGTCCATTGAGAGATTAATCACAATGGCATATTTGTATCCTGGTTGGATGGGTTTGGCTTTAGCCTATCACCGATTGGGCATCCACTCTCACTGGCTCCACTAAAGCACTTGGGAGGTAGCCACTCTAAAAGAATGATATGAGTTTCTCTTGCACCCAAGATCCATGAAGGTGAGGGGAGAGGATACACTCTTATATCTTTGGGATTACAAAAAAGTGCCTAATGCACCAAACACATCAAGCAAAGATTGTTCATTTACCAATTAGAAAGGAAATGTGATAAAAATTGCATAAGTTGTTGTTCTTTCCCTTCCTA
>MU228374.1:276412-308859 GCA_018584345.1 Thuja plicata | reverse complement strand
GGGGGGGGTGAATCAGTGGCCTCAAAAATTATCCTTTAAACTTTGACCACCAATCAATACACCTCAGATTATTAAGTCCTGCTCTGTTAAGAGACTTGCTACTTCAATGGTTAAACTGAAACACTATAACCTATTTCTAATGCAACTTGAATTGTAGATTTTTAGATCTATTTAAGTACATTACCTCTATGATCAATGTATCAATTCAATTCTTTGTGCTCCACACTTTCTTCTCTGTGATGCTGTGCTTCATTGTTCATCGGTGCCTATAGAATTATTTAGCTCTCCTTCAACTTGATTGATTAGGACTGTATGAAGTTATCCTTCATTAGCTTCTCTTCAACATCCTATTTCTATTCACTCCCCTTCCTGTGTATGTGATTACAGAAATGAATTATGCTTGTCTCTTATATAGACATGATATTCCTTAATTCTTGATTCTTGGCATGAAAAACAATCCAGCCAATTTGATTTAAAGTTTTAACTCCTGATTTATCTCATAGTTATCTTCTTTCCAACTATAAAAATCTTCTTTAAATCAATTACTTAACTCTAGTCGAATAAAAAAAATAAAACAACTAGTTAAGTCTATCCTTAAGCTTTGCCAGCTAGATATTTTGTCATTTTCTAAACTCTCTGTTTTGTCGGTCAAACTCTGTAGTTAGTCATCGGTGATAACTACTAGTTCCATCAGTGTGACTCTAGTCAGCTTTGGGATCTTCATCCATCAGGCATCATTGGATTTTTCTCGTTGGGAAACTCTATTTTCAGCTCGTCAGGTATCACTATGATTTTTCTTCATCGGGCAATATTATTTTCTGCTCGTCGGGTATCACTATGACTTTTGTTCTTTGCCTTTACCGATGGTGTGCACTCTGTCGATGTTGTCTGTCACTTAGTGAATAATTGAATTTTATGCATTGCTGAAAGCATAATCTCTGTTCCATTGATTCTCTAAAGTCTTTGGCATTATGTACATGACCGTGTAGATGATATCAAGTTGACATCAATGAAAATACAAACCATTAACTGATTTAATGCCTTGCATTATCTTCAACTTAACATTATCAAACATTCAATCAGTTACATGTCATAACAAGATTTATGCATTATTAAATCCTCATGCATTTGATCTTGTATTACAATTTCCTAGTTATAAATTGCCAGTTTCTATAGCCACGAAGATCTCACCATAACCAGCCTAACCCTATTCAATTTTGGCTCAGAGTATAGAATTATACATCTAGAGACAAATAGTTCTATGCTTTTGAAAATTGGATAATCTATCCACTTCTTAAGTGCATAGGTGTTGACAAACCTAGGTTACCTATTAAGGTAATACAATTGTTGAGGCCCTGCCAATATCTGGATAAATGGCCAGGAGACCATAATTGGGGGGATTTATATTATGAAAATAATTTCACAATAATGAGGGTTTATGGTTGTTCCCACCCTCCACACATCTTTCCATACCATGTACCATCAAGGATAGCTACAATAAAGTTCATTAGGCAGATCATTCTGACAAACAAGGAGCACTTAGCATCACACAGAAAGGGTACATTTACCCCTAGGAAATTCAGGATTTAAAAATTTACTATTGGAAAAGGAGCTTTGGACCTAGTGAATTCCTAGATGAACCATTAGAGAATGAATGTGGCCATGCATAGACATGTTGATACAGAGGGTTTTATCTTGAGTGCAAAGAAATTGCTCACACCAACCATCCCCTACACAAAAGAACATGAAGAGTGTATGGAGGAAGATTTAATAAGAAAAATTTTGGAGGATGAGGAGGTGGACATAAGAGAAATTAAGTTCAATGAACTTATGGACCTGGAGAGGTAGGTGAAGAGAAAAGGAATGAAGTTTGGAGGTTTCTACCCTGACATGCCTTATCTTAAAAGGCTAGATGAAATGATTAAGTCCCATACTCTTTTGTGCAATCAATTAGAGGAAGCACTAGTGGTTCTTGAGAAAGGCCATAGGGACCACTCAGAGTCTAAATATGATGATGATAGTGATCAAGGCTATCCTTCACCTACTACCTATCTAGATTACCAAGCAGCTCCATTGGAGCATGCAGTTGATGGGGAAGAGGTCATTGACCTAACAGAGGTCTCGAAGAAGGAAGTAACAAATGAGCCCCCACCAAAGAAGAAAAGGATAGAAATAGGGGAACCTTCTAAGAAAAGAAAGATAGATAGAGTTGGAGCTCTAATAACTAGAGATAGACCCTATGATAATTTATTGAGAAAATAGATTAGGGCAGGGAAGAAACTACATAAAGATACAAAAGATGAGGAAGAATTACCTCTTAGGTCATGTACTGATGAGAGGTTGATGCATCAAGAGGAATTCCTCAAGGATGACAACTTCATAAGGAAAATAGAATTCAAGGATTTCCTCATATGGAATAAGCAAGAACAAACTGGAAAATAGTTGCAATTAGGAGGTGGTGATCTAGTCACTCAGGAAGCCTTACAAACATTGCAGGATTATGATCCTGAATTTGAGGAGATTACACCTGAACAGGAAAGGCAACTGGTCAAGGCCAGTGGAATATTATTTGTGGAAGGATGGGACTTGTCCTCAACATTCATAATAGACCAGTTAAGAAGACAACCTGATGTAAAATTATCATCAGAGACTCAGGTTGGAGATATGATCAGAGGGTTTGGGTATAACCCTAAATCTTAGGCACTTGCAATGAGGAGCTTAGCTCCTAAAGATTAAAAGCCATCTATTTTAAATATTCAAGAGAAGATGGAGGGGAATAAGATCATATAGACACTAGAAAACATAGGGGATTTGGAAATATCCCAAGTGATGACTCACTTTTCTTAGCTTAATGAGGAAAAAACAACCCAACTATCAAAGAAATTGCAGAAACTTGCTAGTAATACTAGTGATATTGTAAAGGATAGGGAGCTAGCATTAATAAAGATCAAACAATAGGAAAAGCTCATAGATGAGCTAACTAGACAATTGCTAGAAATTTTAGAGCCTGCCTCTATTAAGCCAAAAGAAGTGATGGATGTTGAAATCCAAACAGAGGATACATGGGAGATACCTGTTGAAACAAAGCTAGGAGTTACAGAGCATAACAATGTGGTTTTGGAAGCATTAGCTTCAATTTTACAGCATAGACTTGACACTATGAAAGATAAGATTGATGTGGTGTATGGGGCTTATGGCAGGTTGCCAGGCCTACAAGTAGAGGTGGCTAGCTTTTTGACAATTTTGAATCCTTATTATGCAACTTGGTCCTGAAGAACATCACTTTTTGAGAGACTGGCATCAGTAAAAACATTAAGATCAGATTTTC
The DNA here is from genome assembly GCA_018584345.1 of Thuja plicata. Classification (NCBI taxonomy): domain Eukaryota; kingdom Viridiplantae; phylum Streptophyta; class Pinopsida; order Cupressales; family Cupressaceae; genus Thuja; species Thuja plicata. The sequence goes on along the minus strand of MU228374.1, from coordinate 305,531 downwards.
CAGAAATAGTAACATGGTTGGTACAAAAATAGAGTAGATTAGGGCCACCTTGTCCTTTCTCAAAGGAAAGGCCAATCAAATTGATGCAAATTTGAAGATGTTTGGGGTAAGTTATAGTAGGTTTGTACCCCCTATTTGAACCGAGGATGATCAGATCAAACCATTAAGGTTATGGGGATCAATGTTTGATGATGTGCTTCCCAACAAAGACATTTATGTCTCTGATCAGGGAGAATTAGATATGTAGGGGTTCAAATTTTTTTGGATGAGGCAATAAAGGAAGAATCAAAATACAATAAGTTCATTATAGATGTTAAAAGCATAACAGATGCTAGGTTGGAAAGGTAGAAAGCTCAACTATAAAGTATTCATAATTTTGAGTGGCCTAAAGAGGAAGATGTGACAACATGGGACATCATGACAAATCCCAAGAAGAAGAAGCCTGTCACAATTGATTTAGATGTCATGGATGAAGAATGAAGGACATATGGCACTTGATCTATGAGCACAAGAAGGTTAGTAATATTGAAGATATTAGTGTAGGTTAGCCTGTATTGGCGGTCACTAAATCTTATTACAACTATTATATACTATCCTAAATATATGCAGACAAAGGTGCCGACATCCACAAAATGAAAAAGTGCAAATCAAATTTCATTCCTCAGTTTTGTCCTCCCACCACTTGGAGTTTTCTTGTCTTTTGTCTCTTTTTATGTTTTTACGGTTAGGTGTCCAAATCATCTGAAACTTGTTGCATCCTTGTCTTAAGGATTCCAAGATGATTTGAGACTATAAATATGTAATTGTAACCATTTTTGTAAGAGGTTGGAGAGAGACTTGGAAATTTTAATAGAATTACAAGGAAGACTAAAATTGTGTTTGAACCTTTGTACTATTTGTCTATCTAAATGTATTTGAAGCTTTGAGACATCAATAAAATATTTTTCAATCTCTTTTCTGCATCTAAATTGTCTTTTTACATTTCTGTTATTGTTCTTGTGTGTTTATTTGTAAGGCATTTAAGCACACTAATCATAAGGTGATTGTGCAGTTACTTGTAAGTTCCTTCAAGGAAGGATTAAATTATGTTAAGTAACCTAGGGAACATAGCATTAGTTTGATGATTGGATGATAAAGTTGTAGGGAGAGGATAGTTTATAAGGTATTCTATCTTTGCTACAATTGTTTTATTGATTACCTTACTATGGATTTATACAAGATATTGACTCATAGCCCAAGGGTTAGGCACTGGTTTTGTGTTTGCTAAGTAATTGATTTACAATCCAATATTTTCAAATTACTTAATCATATACATTGCAAAATAGATAATTCCATTCAAGTGATTGTATTCTTATGGTACAGTTTAGTTTGCTGATTCCTTGAAGAGAGGATCATTAGGTTGCCCCTCCTAAAATCAAAAGGAAGAAGGATGAAAATCCTTATCTCATTGATTTATGTTATCAAGACCATAGCCTGGCTTATAGTACTCTGTTTTAAATTAATCATTGAAATCTCCAAGGTATGTTATAAGTTGTTATAGTGAGGTCAAAAATAACAAACTAGTGAATGAACTAGTCCAATAAAAAAATTGACTGAAGAATCAGTAATCTATCATAGGTAATACTTGCCTGAGTTTGTGGAGCTCAAAAAAGAAGGAGGTGATAATAGGTATCACCAGTGTTATCAAATACCTCATCAATTCACCTTTATCTTTCATAAAAAGGAGTTTGTATTCAAGTATATAAGTATACTTTCATTTTAAGGTTGTGCAGAAAGAAAAAAGAGATAATAAATTGGCGACTCCGCTAGGGATTGGGTATAAGTAATTGTATCTAAGGAGTATCCTAGAATCTGGTTAAAACAGACAAGTATTTTGAACACTAAAGATTGTAAAGTCTTGATAAGAGTATTTAGAATCTCTAAGGTTTTAGAAGAAATTATATTTTAGTTTCCAATGTCATTTTGATAAGTATTCATTCACCCAAACAACTGTTCTGTGGTTACTCTAAAGTTAAATCTCTAAGATCAGTACAAGTTAAGTAAACATCTTTCAAAATGAATACTAGGTCAAAAATGAAAGGGAATCCTGAAATTGCATTAGATGGTGGAATCCCATCAACTTCAAGAATGGAGATGTCTTGGAGGGAGAAAATAAACCAAGTCAGTATAGATCAAGCTTCTCTAAGAAGCCAAGACAACAATACTAGGAGAGAGGAGGGTAGTAATTAGTTTAATTACGAAGGCAATACTTCAGAATATGAAGAAGCTCTAGAGAGAGGATTAGAAACATTTGTAGCTACTTCCACTTCTAGTGAATGCGATGGAAAAAATGACATAAGTTTAGATTTTGAGGTTCCTTCTCATGAGCTTGCTGAGGAGGAAAGACTCATCATGAAACATCTTTCCCTTATTCGGCAGTTGAAGAGGGAAAAAGAACTTAGAAAGAAAAAACATGAACATAAGGATGTTGATAGAATTAAAAGAAGATCCTTAAGACATCAAACTAATAGAAATACTGAGAGGTCTCAATAATACCATGAAATAACCGCTACTCACAGAGCTTCTAGTTCACAAAATGTTAAGGAAAAAAGTAAACAAAAGATTGCTGAAATCAAAATTGAAGAGCCTAGTGTTCAGAAGGCCTTAGTAGAGAAAATGTCCAAATTGGATATTGATCTTGAAAGACTAAGAATAGAAAGGAAACCATGGAAAAGATGCTATAAAAATCTCAGATGGAAGCTATAACAATAGAAATGAAAAATAAAATAGATTTTTTGTAGTCTTCCAAATGTTCCTATGCTTGAACTGAAAGCACAACATCTTCCAAAACAAAAGCTACTACTTTCAAAGAGACTGATAATTTTCATAGGAAACCATTGAACCCTGAAAGGTATAAGCAATTTAATTTTATTGGCATTCCTCGATACCCAATGCATTTCCAAAAGATGTGGGTGATGTAGGAGAAAAGATCCAAAAATTTGTAGGTAATAATGTCATCTCTTGTGAAATACACTTAAGAAAATTCATTGATTTTGTTGATGATTTGAATATTACTCATGAAGATGTGTTGATGAATCTTTTTGTTCAGTCTCTAGTAGAGGATGCTAGAGAATGGTTTAGAAGTTTTTCTAATGGCTTTGTTGCTTCTATGGATGAATTAATTGAGTTATTTAAAGATCAATATGGTGATAAGAAAAATAAAGGGTTCTTACTGAATGAATTCAATAACATCAAAAAGAAATAAAATGAAGAGGTCACTAAGTTCAATACCAGATTCCAAAGAGCTATGCATAAATTGTTTTAGAAAATAAGGCTAGATGAAGAGGTATATATAGAAACCTATTTAAATGATTTTGATTCTAAAATGGGTTATTCTCTTAGGGATAAGAATCCTAGAACCCTCACTGATGCTTACAAAAGTATCTCCATAATCTAGTCCTTGTTCCTGTGGATAACCCTTGCACAACAAGCTTGCTTTATTTTATTACTTCACCATTCTCATTAAGTTTGTTCTTGAAAACCCATTTAGTTAATATACAATTCTTATCTTTAGGACTGGGTATTAGAGACCATGTTTTATTCTTCTCAATCTGTTCAATCTCTTCTTTCATTGCCTGTATCTAGTCTTCATCTTTTAGTGCATCTTTTACCAATATTGGTTCCATCTTCGATAGTAGACATGTAGCATCCTTGGATTTTAATTGACTTCTAGTTAATATTCTATCACTCCTATCTCCAATTATATCTATCAAGCTATGATTAATCCTTATATTTCTTGGTGTTATAGGTTCCACAATTTGAATTCGTTCATTTATGTTACTTGTTTCACCTAGTGGTGCTGTTATCGGTTGGGTGTTATCGATACCAGTACTTGCCTGTTCTATTTCTAACTTTTCATGTTCAAATTAAATCAATTCACTGTATCTTTCTATTTTCTTTTCACTGTTCTCTTCATTCTTCTCTGAAAATTCATCAATATTTACATTTTCACTTTCAATTATCTTGCTTTTCCTTTTATTTAAACACTTGAATTCTTTACTTTTAGTAGAGTATCCTAGAAGTATTCTTTCATCACTTTTACTATCAAACATTCTATTTATATCATCTTTCTTAATATAACATTTTCTTCCAATTTATTCTGAAATAACTAACATTAGGTGTTCGACCATACCATATTTCATAAGGTGTCTTGTTTATTCATTTCTTGAGCTGTACCCATTCATTGTGTATACGAAAGTTCTAACAACTTCTCTCCAAATTTTTTGAGCAAATCCTTTTGAATTAGCAGTGTTCTGTCACATTCTACAATAGATCTATTTCTTCTTTCTGCAATTCCATTATGTTGAGGCGTTCTTGGTGTAGTCAACTATCTCTTGATTCTATGTTCTTCACAATACTCATTGAATTAATTAGAAGTAAATTCACCACCTCTGTCTGATCTAAGACATTTCAAAGTTTTCTAGTTTGTTTTTCAACTCTATCTTTATACATTTTAAACATATGAAAAGCATCTGATTTGACTGTTAAAAGCATTACCAACATCATCCTTGAGTAGCTATCGACAAACAATATAAATTATTTGTCTCCATGATAGCTCTTTGTACTTATAGGTCCACACAAATATATGTGTACTAAGTCTAAGATATGCTTTGTAGAGTAGACCTTTCTCAAGAAACATGAACTAGTCATCTTACCTAACTGACAATCTTTGTATACTACATTTTCTAGCTTAATCAATATTGGTATACCTCTAACACTTTTATTCTTGCTAACCTTTACCAAATTATAAAAGTTCACATGACCCAATCTCTTATTCCATAACCATATTTCTTATACTTTAGCGATTAAATAGTGACCAATTGTAGCAATTGTAGTATTTAGTTTAAAAAGATTACCTTTTGTCTGTTCATCAGTAGCAATCATTTTTCCAGTCTTCTCAAATATTTTGCATTTTCTATTACTAAATTAAAATTAAAATCCTTTGTTATTAACCTGAGACATGCTTAACAAACTATATTTCAATCCATTAGGCCAGTAAACATCATCACAAGTGATATCATCAGTTAAAGAAATAGAACCATTACCTATGATTGGGTAGGGAGAACCATTTCCAAATCAAACTGAACCTTTGTCACATTGTTACATGGTTATGAACTTATCCTTATCTCCAGTCATATGGTGTGTATAGCCGCTATTAATGATCCAACCATTGTTACAGTTCACACTTGAGATCAAAGCTTTCTCTTCATTGATTTCAATTTTGTTGGTAGAGGGATCTTCTTTTACAGAAACAAACACTATTTTTTTGTGTATTAAGCACTATGTAATGCACTGAGAGGGGGTGTAAATAAGTGCAATAACTAGTTCAAAAATTTAAACTAATTCTGATCAACGGTTACAAAAAAAACAATAAACTGATTATTGATGCATGAACCATTATTACTAAACACACTCATAAACATAAAGCAGTAAATGAAAACAAAAAAAAATAAATCATAAAAACATGTGACACAATGATTTGGGTATTGTGGAAAACCTTGTAAGAGGGAAAAACCATGGTGGGGATGGTACCCACAATCTTCTCTCCTTCCTTGTGGAATGTGCCCTGTGAAAGGCTTACAAAACTATTTCTGAGAGTTATTCATCTTGTGAGAGATGCCTAGTACACTATGAGATGTATAGTAAATAAATTTGAAAGTCTACCTCGCATGAGGATTAAAATCATAATCTAGAGACTCACCTTATAAAAGGGTTTAGAAACTAAGACCCGTAAGAGTCTACCTTGTGAAAGGATTTAACATGCTGCAATTGTGAGTGAACAATAAGTGATTGATCTGTAGTAGCACTCATTTCCTATAAGATCCTTTATGTCTTGTAGCTTCTTTCACTTCCATACTATCTGTGACTCAAACCTCTCCTTCCAATCTTTCCACAATCTTTTGTATTGGTCACTGGTTGATCTTGTAATCATTCTTCCTTCACAAAACTATCTAAACTCTTGTATCCTTCTCATAGCTAACCATATATAATATCTCTTACTATTTTTTCTTCTTAATCAACACTATTTATTTTGCCTCTTAAGTGTTTATCTCTCCTCTCACTCATTTCACCAATCTTGAGAATTAAAACTTGATTTTAAGTCATTTTACACTTTAAGTTCAACTTCTTATAGAATGTTCCAGATCATCATTAAAATTAGATAAAATCATCCATTTAATTAAGCCAATAGAATCTTCACAACTCAAATAACTTTTATAACAAACCTCACCTTGAAATCTGTGTTGATTTGTCATTTAGCGATCAAAGAAATAATGTTGCAATGTTTACTCTAGAATATTGATTAATCATTAAAATCCAAATAAGACATTAACATCTAAATATTTGGTCATGCAATTAATCTCTAACATTTTATAATACATCATCCTATGAAATCGCTCTTCATAATACTTTGATTTTTATATTCATTCATCAGTTTTCCATCATGTTGTTGTTGTGTCGCTTAGTCAGTTTTAGGTTGTATATATTAGATTCTTCATTACCGGTCATTGTCAATTGAGATGATAGATTGTTTAGTGTGTTTGACCATCAATGAAAACATTTGATCAAACATGTATCACTTTTTTTTATCTTTCCCAGTTAGTTGATCAATGCCAACAATATCCCCCTTTGGCATTGATGGAAAACCTTGTCAATTTCAAATGTGTACAAAACAATTAAAAAGAAAAAGAAAATTACATAACACATTGTTCATTGTAACTCACAACAAAAATTTACAAAAAGATTTCCATTTCATTAATTGATAGTACTCCATGTACAATACTATTCCATTCCATTGCTCCCCCATTCATAATACTTCAAAATCAAAAAGTGTGTTCCCATTTAAATTTTCACCATATTTTTCTATTCATCATATTCTCCCCCTTTTGTCATCAAGCACAAATGTGTAAAGAAAAATTGCAGTCCATATTGCATTCAGTCAAATGACACTACAACTTGTCAAATATATCTTTGTGTAAGTTTTCTTTGCTGCACACAAAGTAGTATCCCAAATTGTCCTTAAATGTGCAAGTGCAATATTCTGACCCATAAGATTAGCTAAAAAACCTTCTAATTCATCCAATGTAGCAAGCTCAGGATTCCCAATCAAGTACTTAAGATTCTTAACACTTACTATCATTATATCAATAATAGGGGCCAAAAATGAGTTCAAATCAAGTAATGTATTCACCTTTTGTTCATGCTCATCCTGAATTAGTTTTAGCTTACCTCCTAGCTCTTTGACTTAAGCTGCATAAATTGTAGCACTACTATAAGTTACATCATAATTCTCAATTGTTTCATCCAATTCCTTTTGAAATTCTTCCATCTTCTTTTCTATATCACCTGTAAACTTAGATAGCTTTGACACTTTTGTTAATATTTCACCAACAATTTTCAGATTACCTTTTGCATTCTCAGCTTCTTTCTGCAAATTTTCTTTGTCTTTTTTGAATTCTTCTTCTTCTTCTTCTTCTTTTTCTTCTTCTTCTTTTTCTGGGTAAAAGCAAAAATCTGTGTCACGTTTCAGGACCACTTATCAGTACAACTAAATTTGAGTATTTCTAAATAAAAATTAATTTTTGTCAAACATATGGTCTAGCTAGATTCATTCTAGCTAAGCTAGATAAGTGGTTAACCTTTTCCAATTGGAAATGTCTATTAGATGCATGTTTTATACCAATTACCAAATAAATAAAATTATTTAATAAAAATTGATGTTTCAATAACCCTTACTCTTTTTAATGATATTTTTTAAAAATATAAAAAATAGCCTTTTGTAGAGCTCAGAGTCAAGATTATTGTCATATAAATTTTATAATATTTTGATTAGATCTAATATATTATAATTTCAAAATACAACAAGTAGGTATTTTAACATTCAAGAAGATGTTGCTTCAAATAAATAAAAAAATAGTAAATCATGTCAAAAAAATTAAAATTTATATTTAACACTAGAAGAGAGAGTCCTCTTTAAGAATATGTAATTTGTTTTCTTAATGGTGTAGATTTGATAGGGGAAATTTTAAGGAAGGTAAAAACTGTCGATTTCAGATAAGTTCAAATTTGAGCAGTTATAACGGAGAAAATATACATTGAAAACCAATCTTTCTTCTTTTCTGCACTAGCTATACATTTTATCTATAACATATTTTGAAACCAGTGGAAAAATAGATTATTTACATATACTTGTTTGGAGGGAACTAGACCCCAGATTTTCAGCAATCGAAAAATGGACTTCAAAAATTAAAAAACTATGTACATTAATGTTTAAATTTTTTTTTAAAAATTATAGACATAAACTTAATCCATTTTTACACATTTATTTAGTTTACATCATCCTCAAATTCTAAATACAAATGCCACCTTTTATGTCATTAAAGTTGAATAGTTTGCATGTTGTGGTCCTTTTCCTTTATAAAGTTGTGACACAGGCTTCTTCTTCTTCTTCTTCTTCTTCTTCTTCTTCTTTCAATTTGTCTAATAGTGCCATCATTTCTTTAGGAATCAAAAATTTGAAATCTACCTTTTCTAAATTCATCTCTTCAATGGCTTCCTCTTCCTTGGATACTTTGGGAATTTGTATACTCACTCTTCTCCTCTTCTTTTCTATCTCATAATGATCCAACTTTAAATTAACTGGTTTCTCTTCTGCTGCTGTTGTCTGAACATTGGTAGGGGTTACCAATTGTATAGATGAATATGTAGGAGGGGTAAATGTTACTCTCGGTGATCTCTTTATCTCCTCATAAGGTATTTCCTCAATGACTACCTCATCTTTCCTTTTCTCCTCTATTTTTTTTTCTTCTTGCTTCTCTATTTCCTCTACCTGTGCAGGGATTACCTTAAGAACTTGTCCAATTACCTCTGATTGAACATAAGTGCTAGGTAGAGAGGGTAAAATAGGTGTTTCAAGGACTTCTACCTCATCATAATTCTTAGGTTCTTCACCTTCTTCCTCTTCATCTCCTTCCTCTTTATGTCCTTGACCAATAGGACTCCAAGTGGGTTCAATGACAATGCTTCAACTTTGTCAACCTTAACAGCCTTCATAGGATGCAACTTGAATTGAGGTTGTGGTTCTTCAACATGTACAATTAGGATATGAGTATCAATCTCTTGTTCCATCTTCAACTCTCCTCAATAATCCAAATAATAAAATCAACTCTAATCGATCAAATTATTCACTTCAACTCTTTCTCTGTTCGCGTAGGGTTTAGCACTCTCACTTTTCAAATTCAATTGTTACTTGCAAAATTCAAGTAGATGCTTGCTCAAATTTTGTTCACACTAGCTCATAAATAGTTCTCATGAAAGAAACATGTGTAAATGATCTTGTCTCATGTATTTATAATTCCAATGGTGTTTTACCATTCATTCCAGTTACTGTTACCTATTCAAATGGTTAACTATCTTATCATTCATTCATTAAATGCATAATTCTACCCTTTGGTTCACTTCGAACAGTAATATTTGACAACGATAGTAATATTTTCATAATACTATTAGGATAAGTATGGTGACATCACCTTTCATCTTATTATGCTAATTTGGATTATTTACCAATAATTTTTGGGGATCGGTGGATAAGAAATTTGTATTCTTCCCCGTAAGTCAATTTATTGACCTAGTTAGAAGGTGATTTCTCAACACTAGATGGTTGAGATCCCAATTCAGATGAACTTAATCCTCCTTATTTATTAATCCATTTTTCCTTCATATTACTTGTTACTTCTTCAACATTCATAATCTTCCTTCCTTCATTTTGTGGTGATCGCTACACTGGACTATTTATGCAATATATTGCTAGATGAACCACTCTATTACATGCATAATAGATCATTCCAATTGATTTCCATGGTCCACAATAATTTCTCAAGTACATTCTTCTACAATTTTTTGCTATATGTCCATGAATTCTACAATTTGGCAAAATTACACCAAATTGTTTTTCTCTACAATAAGTGTTCATCAATGGCTTAGATGGTCCATAATTGTTCCATGTTGACCTACACTCTATAGCTTTGTGTCCATGCTTATTTAAACTATAGAAATATCCCTCAAATGTTTCTCCATACTTAGTGTTAGGTGTGAGACCTACACTAGATTGTCACAGTTTTACTGCTTTATTTTCTATGCTTTCGGTGATTATATGTTAAAACATGCTTTGACTATTGAGACTCTTATATATTTGAGGATATGTTGAATCCTATGTTATATATTTAGTATCTGATTATGTAATCATGGTACACTCGCGATACTACATTTTTTGATTCGGTTTCAATTTATGATAATTTTATTTATGAGATTAATTATGTAGATGTAATTGTGATGGAAATTGGTTTAGGAAATCGAAGATATGATTATTTAAATTCAAATGCAGATATAGTTGATATGAAATGTATTATTCACATCTTTTTATGCTTTCATATCATGTATCTTGGACCTAATGATGTGTGCATTGAGTGTGCAGGGATAGTTGACCATGGATCTAAATCGGGGACCCAGTATTGGAACCTATGTGAAATTCCATGCATTCCAAGGCCCTTTTTATATAAATAAACATGGACCTCATTGTATATGTGGTTTATTTTTAAATGTGGTTTTCATGTGTGTATTTAAATTAGTTAAAGTGAAGATGTTTAAGCCATGTCATTTGTTTTAATATATTGTGCCAATTTTGGCAATTGTTGCAATTAATATTGGCATGGCTAGTTATGTGAACTATGGTTAGTGATGAACTATAACTGATGGGATGTTTGAAGATGTTAAATTGATGATCACCAAGATGAAGAAAGTTAATGTAAGACATTAAATCAGTTAATGTATTGTATTGTCATTGATGTCAACTTGATATAATCTGATTGGTTATATACAATATTGTCAAAGATTTCAAAGAACCAAAGAGATAAAGGCTATGTTATCAGTAATGCATAAAATTTTAGTATACACCAAGTGACAACAAACACTGATGGAAAATTCACTGACAGATAGAGAACCCTGAGAGAAGGGCCACAGTGATACCCAAGCAAGATACCCGAGAAAGAATTACTGAGCAGAACCTAAGTGATACCTGAGCATAACTAAAATTCACAGTGTTGATCGACAAACAAAAAACTTTGACGAACAGAAAACCTTGATAGACATAGATGCCCGAGGAAAAATGAAGTCAAGACTGAGCAAACAAGGAGTTAAACACCAATAAGAATTGAAGTTCAAAATGACAAAAGACTTAGCTGGCAGGAGCTAAACATGGAGTTAACTGATTGATTACATTGTTTTCATCAACTAGTTAAAAGCTAGAGTTTTAAAGATAGTTTTATTACATTTGTCAAGGAGAAATCTACAAGATAAAATTAAAGCAACCTTTAAAAGCAATAATGGAGAGATTTCTGAATCACGTCAAGAACAAGAAAGATAAGGACCTAGAAACAGTGAAATAATGTATATAAAGAAGAAACACTAATTCATTTTGAATTGGGGGAATATAGGAGAGGATGCTGGAGAGAATACTGGTGAAGATAAGAAGACTTCATACAGTCTTGATAAAAAAGCTGAAGAACAGAGCTAATATTCTGTGGACACTGAGCAATAGAGAAGCAACAACATCAGCAAGCAGAAAGAAGTGGAGCAAAGGAACAAAAAGGAAACATTGATCAGAAAGGTATTATGAGCTTACAATAGATCTGAAAATCTACAAGTCTAAGTTGCATTTATGAACATATCATATATTGTTTCAGTTTAACTATTGATTTAGAAAATCTCTTAATAGAGTGGGATTTAACTATCCTTTATATATTGAGATACATCCCGAGGAGTATCAAAAAATTTCTCATGAAGATAGCATAGTGAAATGTGAGATATAAAGTGGAAAACTATTATATTTAAATCCTCTAACAAGGTTAGACTTAACAATTTTGTTTGTAACCTTTAACAGGGTTGGCTCTTCACTGAGCTAACTTCAGAAGAGTGAACATTTTGGGTTACCAGTCCCAAGTGGTTTTTCCCTTAATAGGGTTTCCACATTAAAAATCCATGTGTCAAATGTGTATATGGTTCATTGCTTTAATGTTTTTCTTTACACATTACTAAAATAGGATTGATCGATAAACACTAAGTTATTTACTGTATTTCGGTAAAGGCTAGACTGCTATTCGGTAAAGATTAAGAAGAAGGTTAAACATTGTATTCACAGTAGTAGTTATTTGATAAGAATATTTAAAGGCATACATATTGTAGGACTAAAGATAACTAGAGGTTTATATTTGAGATATAAAGTTTTGGTTGGTTTATTTGATTAATTTTTGAGGCCACTGATTCAGCCCCCTCTAAGTTATTCTAACAATCGGTATTAGAGATTGTGTGCTTAGAAAGGGAGTTTAAAGACTCAAGCTAAAGATCACAAGATGAACAAAAGGGATGTGCCTAAGATGAAAAAAGACAACTTTGCATCATGACAAAGAAGGATAAGACTCCACCTATCAGGTATTGGAAATGATGTTACTCAATACTTGGATACTGAATATGTGTTTCCTACAAGACCTCACACACTTGATCAATTGAGAGAAAAACATGAACACAATTATATGATGATATAACTTGCTTCCTCACTCTCTGATGCTGAATTTGAATATGTCAAAACATGCACCACTACAAAGCAAATGTGGCAAAAATTGAAGCTTAGTACATGGAGGAGATGCAAATGTGCTAAGAGCTAAGGGAGAAAGCCTAAGAGGAAGGTTTGATGACCTAAGAATTAAAGAAGGAGAAAATATCACTCAGTATAGCTCCTAAATCAAAGAGGTAGTCAATACTATCCTAGGAGTTGGATGTGTACTTGAAGGAGAAATAGTGGTAAGTAAAATCCTAAGAACCTTACTGCCTTTTTATGCTATTAGAGTATCTGCTATACAAGAAATGAGAGTAGTAGAAAATAAAAATGTCACTCTAGATAGTTTGGTTGGTAGACTTATTTCATTTGAGATGAATAACTTTGACAATAGTGTCTTACCATCTATTGAGTCTGCATTCAAATCTTGTTTGAAAATAAGTAAGTCAAGTCATAAACACACTATGAGAAATGATAGTGAAAGTGATAGTGATGAACAAGAACTTGATAAGATTGAAGCACTAATGGCTAGAAGATTGCAGAGTGACAAAGGTAGATACAAAGGTAAACTACCATTGGTTTGTTTTAATTGTAAAGAGATTGGATACTTTGCTGCTAGATGTCCTAACAAAAGAAAAGAAGAAAAAAATAGTGACAAATCATATGAAAAGAAGTTTGACAAAGATTATTGAAGCAACCAACAATCTGATAGAAGAGACAACTGAGACTACAAGGAAAAAGGGAAGAAAACTTGTAACCTGATTGAGAAAAAAGATGAGAATACTAAAACTGAATCTAATGAAGACATTGAGGTGGTATTGTTGCTATGAAGGATGATTCAGACGAAGAGGAAAGGTATGTTGAGACTACACTCATATCTAAGGTTAGTAAAAATGATGTTTGGATTATTGATAGTAGCTGTACTCACCAAATGACTGAAGATAAGGAAAAGTTTGAAACTTTTGAATATTATAATGGTGGATCATTAAGAATGGGTAATGAATCACCTTGTCTAGTTGAAGGTAAAGGAACCATAATGTTGAACAATCTGATCAGATGTGAAAATGTATACTGGGTCAAAGGACTTAAAAATAATCTATTGAGTGTTTCATAGCTGAATAACACAGGTCACCAAGCTGCATTTGAGAACAAAAAGACAAAGATCTTTAATGAATCAGGAAGGTTGATCAGAATTGGTGAATAGACAAAAGGTAACCTATTCTATCTTGATGATATTAACACCACTTGTTTAATGGATAGAAACAAAGACATATGGTTGTGGCATAAAAGGCTATGCCATGTAAATTTTGACAACATGATTAGGTTAAGTAATAAAAGGAAAGTAAGAGGCTTACCGAGAATGTCAAAGCTCAACTATGTCATGTGTAATAATTATCAAAAAGGTAAAATGAAAAAGTCTAGTTTCAAGAGAAAAACCTACACATCTAATGCTATTCTAGAATTACTCCATACTAATCTATGTGGACCCATGAGAACAAAGAGTTACTATTGTGATAGATACTTCATTCTCTTTTTTGATGACTATTCTAGAATGATGACAATTATGTTCTTAAAAGAAAAATAAGAAGCATTCAAGATGTTTAAATGGTATTAAGCTATTGTAAAATAACAAAGTGGTAAGGAATTGAAATGATTAAGATCGGATAGAGGAGGAGATTTGATTTATAATGAATTCACTAACTTTTTTAATGAGCATGGAATTCAAAGACATGTTTCTGCACCAAGAACACCATGACAAAATGGGATTGCTAAAAGAAGGAACAGATCCATTGTTGATTGTGCTAGAATACTGACGATTGAGAAAAGCATCACTCAAACATTTTGGAGAGAAGCTGACAATACTGCTATCTACATATTGAACAGAGTTCAATTGAAGAAAGACACCAATAAGACACCTTATGAGATATGGTATGGATACACACCCAATGTAAGTTACTTCAGAATTTTTGGAAGTCAATGTTATATTTTGAAAGATGATAGAAATGGAAAGATTGAATCCAAAGGTGAAGAAGGAATATTTTTAGGGTATTCTACCAAAATCAAGGCTTATAAATGTCTTAACAAGTCCTCTAACATAATCATTGAAATTGCAAATGTCAAAATAGATGAATTTGCTGAGAAAAATGATAAGGAAAGAAGAAAAGAACTGGAAGACTACAACAAGATTGTATACAGTGAAGAAACTGAAACTCTACCTGAGCAATAGTGTATCACTCCCAAGATAGAACAATGCACCCGAGCATCAGTCTGCAAACACCAAAAAATAGGAAATTGCTCAAGATGATGTACCAAGCGATGGAGATAAGAATGAAGGTCAAGATGATGAACAAAGAGCTGAACTGAAACTTGCCAAGTATGTTAGAAGATGCCATCCACAGAACCAGATCATAGGAGACAAGAAGGATGAAATGAAAACAAGAAGTAAGTCACTGAACACTAGATGTTTAATATGTGATTTTGAGCCTAAATCAATCAATACTGCACTTGAAAATGAAGAATGGGTCAGTGCTATGAATGAAGAGATAGAATAGATTGAGAATAACAAAACATGGACATTAGTACCTAGACCGGATGACAAGAATGTCATTGGTACCAAATGGATTTTCAGAAATAAGATGAATGAGAATGGAGAAGTCACAAGGAACAAAGCAAGATTAGTATGCAAGGGGTATGGATAAGAAGAAGGTATTGAATATGGAGAAAACTTTACACCCATTGCTAGAATAGAAGGAGTTAGAATTATACTTGCTTATGCTACATACAAAGGATTCAAGGTATACCAAATAGATGTCAAATATGTATTTCTAAATGGAATACTAGAAGAAGAGGTATACATTGAACAAGTAGAAGGGTTTGTTGATCCTAACAAGAGAAACAAGGTTTTTAGACTACACAAAGCCTTGTATGGATTGAAACAAGCACCTAGAGCATGGTATGAAAGAATTCACTCCTATCTCATAAGTATTGGATTTGTAAGAACAAGTGAAAACAAAAATCTGTATTTAAAAGAAGTTATTGATGATAACATTCTGATTGCTGAAATATTTGTTGATGATATTATATGTGGTGGTAATGATATGTTATGCAAATAATTTTCTAATGAAATGAGCGAAGAGTTTGAGATGTTAATGTTTGGGGAGATCAAATCCTTTCTTGGTCTACAGATTCTTCAACAAGATGCAGGAATCTATATCACACAATCCAAATACATCAATGAAGTGCTGAAGATATTCAAGATGGAAGACTCCAAGTCAGTTGGAACACCCATGGAAACTAGATGCAAGCTGACAAAGGAAGAGAAGTCAACTGAGGTAAATAAGACCCTATATAGATCTATGATTGGAAAACTCATGTATGTTGTTCATACTAGACCAGATATAGCACACGCAGTTGGAATAGTTGCAAGATTATATGCTAATCCTAAATAATCACACATGTCTGCTGTCAAAAGAATTCTAAGATATCTAAAGAACATCAAAGACTATGGCTTATGGTATAAAAGAGAAGGAAAATTTGAGCTTCAAGTCTATATAGAGGCTGATTGTGCTGGAAACTTAGATGACATGAAGAGCACAATAGAAGGAGCATTCTTCATGGGTGAAAGACTTGTCACATGGATAAGTAAGAAGCAAGGATGCATCTCACAATCTATTGCAGGAGTAGAATATGTGGCTACTGCTACAAATTGCTCAAACATTGCATGGATCAAGCAATTACTGGAAGGTATGAATATGAAAATTCTTGAACCAATAATTATGTACATTGATAATACTAGTGAAATAAACATATCAAAGAACCCAGTGATGCATGCTAAGACAAAGCATATTTCTATAAAGTATCATTACTTAAGAGAATAAGTGCAAGAGAAAGAGGTGATATTGGAATATGTTCAATCCAAGGAACAATTAGCAGACATATTCACAAAGGCATTGTCTAAAGATACATTTGAGTACCTGAGAAAGAGATTAGGGGTTCAAACCTTATTTATTGGTCACTAAGCTGACTAGGAGGCTGCATCAGCCTACACATAATCAGAAGATCATTCATGTTGATACAAGAAAATAGATAGACTACAAAGATATATCAGTACACAATAAGGTACTTATCTTCACCAAGCACTAGAGTTATTGTATTATTGATGGAAAGGGATATTCAAGGAGTATATTATAAAAAAAAGGGAAGGATATAGTTTGGCATTGCTGTCAAAGGGAAATAGATTATATATCCATATGAAATATCCATCATGATCATCCAAAGGAAGAGAAGTATCCTAGAAGTTTCCTAAGGGAGAGATGACTTAAGGGAGAAAGTATATCTATTACTGTTAAAAAAAAGAGATATCCATCAAGGAGAGGAACAGTCAAAGGGAGAAAAAACATGAAAGAAAGATTCAAAGAAATATCCATATAAGGGAGAGAATGAAGAATGAATAAAGTACTCTGTAAGAAACAAATCTAAGCTAGAAGAGATTACCGAGAGTCAAACATTTGTTTTGGTGATAGAAAAATAAGTTTGGTAGAGATTGATGAAAATACAACTGATATATTTCATATTATATTAAGAGTAATGTATTATGTTGCCATCAATGCTAAAGGGAGAGATTGATGAACTATAACTGATTGAATGTTTGAAGATGTTAAGTTGATGGTCACCGAGCTACAGAAAGTTAATGCAAGACATTAAATCAATTAATGTATTGTATTGTCATTGATGTCAATATGATATAATCTGATTGGTTATATACAATATTGTGAAAGACTTCAAAGAACCAAACAGATAAAGGTTATGTTATTAGTAATGCATAAAATTTTAGTATACACCAAGTGACAACAAACACTAATGGATAGTGCACACCGATGGATAGAGAACCCCAAGAGAAGAGTCACAGTGATACCCGAGCAAGCATTACCAAGCAGAACCTAAGTGATACCCGAGAAGAACTAAAAGTCACAGTGTTGTCTGACAGATAGAAAACCCTGACAGACAGACAACCTCGATGGACAGACAACCCCAATGGATAGAGATGCCCAAGGAAAATTGGAGTCAAGACCAAGAAAACAAGGAGTTAAACATCGATAAGAACTAAAGTTCATAAATGAAAAAATACTTAGCTAGCAGGAGCTAAACATGGAGCTAACTGATTGATTACATTGTTTTTATCGACTAGTTAAACGCTAGAGAAAAGATAGAGTTTTAAAGATAGTTTTATTCCAGTTGTCAAGGAGAAATCTATGGGATAAAAATAAAACAAGATTTAAAAGAAAGAATGGCGAGATTTAGGGATCACGTCAAGAACAAGAAAGACAAGGACCTAGAAATGGTGAAATCATGTCTATAAAGAAGACAAGATAATTCATTTTGAATTGGGGGAATATATGAGAGGATGCTGAAGAGAATACTGGTGAAGCTAAGAAGAATTCATACAAACCTGATCAAACAAGTTGAAGAACATAGCTAATATTTCTATGGACACCGAGCAAAAGAGAAACAACAACATCACCGAGAAGAAAGAAGTCAAGAAAAGGAACATAAAGGAAACATTGATCAGAAAGGTATTATGAGATCATAATAGATCTAAACATTTGCAAGTCTAAGTTGTATTTATGAACAGATCATATACTGTTTCAGTTTTACCATTGATTCAAAAAATCTCTGAACAGAGTGGGATTTAACTATCCTTTATATATCGAGATAATCCCAAGGAGTATCAAAAATTTTCTCATGAATATAGCATAGTGAAATGTGATATATCAAGTGACAAACTATTATATTTAAATCCTCTAACAAGGTCGCACTTAACAGTGTGTTTGTAACCTTTAACAGGGTTGGCTCTTCACCGAGCTAACTTTAGAAGAGTGAAAACTTTGGGTTACCGGTCCTAAGTGGTTTTTTCCTTAACAGGGTTTCCACGTTAAAAATCCATGTGTCAAATGTGTATATGGTTCATTTATTTAATGTTTTTCTTTACACATTACTAAAACAAGATTGATCGGTAAACACTAAGTTATTTACTATATTTTGGTAAAGGCTAGACTGCTATTATGTAAAGCTTAAGAAGAAGGTTAAATAGTATATTCTGAGCATTAGTTATTTGATAAGAGTATTTAAAGGCATACATCATGTAGGACTAAAGATAATTAGAGGTTTATATTTGAGATATAAAGTTCTAGTTGGTTTATTGGATTAATTTTTGAGGCCACTGATTCACCCACCTCTCAGTTATTCTAACAGGTTAGGTGTAGGGTTAAATAAGGTTACTTAAGTGTATTACCCAAGCCTACCTAATGTGAGAAGTTTCTAGATGGTCAACATGACTTAGGAATCCGTGGGTTAACTTTAGCTGTGGTTTAGGAGGGTCCTTTAGGCTCCTAGAAGGGAACTAGGGCTAGTTTTAGCTACCCAACTTGGTACCCTAGGGGTTAGGGGTGATTTTAGCTATAAATGAGCCTCTAAAATCATTTATTTCTCCCCTAAATTATCCTTTTCAAAGTTGATCAAATTTGAAGAGTAGTGTATCTTTGGTTAACCTCTCTCTTCTTCCCAAGTTGCATTTAACTCCATTCATGGAGAATGAAGAAAAGTGGGAGAAAGGGATGGTTAGGGTCACCTCACCTTTGGTTAGCATTAGATATTTTGAAGGTTTTCCTATATAGGGAAGGTTTTTAGGAAGATTTGGGTGTTCACCCACTCTCTACTCTTAGAGATAGATTCCAGATTTGAAGGAGCCTTTGAAGAAAGGGTCTTGGAAGGATAGCTCATCACCAAATTTTCAACTTGCATTAGATTTGGAGTAAGGTTGGTCTTATTTAGAATAGTTCATGGTTTCTTGTATGTTCTTGAGCTTGAAACTAAATTAATGGAGTCCTATGTATTTTTTTTTAAAGTTATTTTCTAGTTGAGATTTTGGTGTCTTATTTTGTGGTGTTTAAATTTGTGTTGCATTTTGAATGGGTTTCTTCAAGGCACACTCACCCTTGGGAGGCTAGAGTAACCTTGAAGGGGGTGGTAGGAAGTGAATCTAGTTTAGTGTAGAGTCTCGCATGTGAGGAGAGAAAGACGTGGGGTTCCATGATACCCATGATGCCAAGTAGGGCCTAAGGGCACCTAGGGGGCATAAGGAGGTTATTCATAACTGCATCTTCTGAAGATGGTCATTCCAAGTCCATGTGTGGCTTGAGGATTATTTTTGTTTTTTTGGCTTCTCCTACTATTAGTCTACCACTACTCCTATTTCATGAAGGCCTCTTGGGGACCTTCCTCCTATTCTACTATGTGTTGGGATGCTTTCTTTATGTTTGAGATTTTTGTGAGTGTTTTCTACAAGTTATGTTATTTCTTGTTTGTCTTCCATTTGAATCCCCAAGCTCGGGGGTGACCTTGTAAAGGTCTAGGTTGGGAGGTAAGCCTTCATGGTCAACCTCATATTTGGAAGGTTGAGTTGGATGCCTGGTGTGTGCGAAGAATTTTGATTCAAGGACTTGAAAACTGGAAATTTTACCATTGTAACCTTTATTGTTTTGAAGTATTTCATTATTGTCAAAGTTATATTAATGCATGAAGAAATTTGTAACCTTATATTATTTTTCTTTAATCTTTCATCCTTAGTATGATATGGAAACCCAATGGGAAAATGTAATCATTCCTTATTAATTTGAAAAAGAATTGGAAATTTATTACCATACAAGTTACTAAGTTTCCTCTATTAAACCCTGTGTTAAATTTTGTAGTAGCACTCAGACTTCTCTATTTAAATGATCCTTATAGTGAAATAAATTTGAAAGAAAGAATTACACACTATTGATTAGATAAACAAGGTTAATATATCCTAGTTTCTACTATCCAAAATTTAAAATTTCATATGTGTTAAATTCAGATTTTAGTATGAAACTATGGTTGTTGATAAAATTAAAAACCATTCTCAACAAATTTTATGGAAGACTAAATAAATTATTGATGATTATGTTGGAATTAATGGGAAGTAGTACTGAGAGGGGAGGGGTGGATCGGTACCTCTAAAAAGTTTATCACCTTTCCTAATTCATCATTAATAATCATTCATTACTCCATTACTGACCATTACTGTTGTTTTTTCTTATGCATGTATTGTTCATTCATAATCTTTAGAGTATGCAACATTCATAGAAACATTCATGAAAATGATAAACACATATCACAAGATATGATATCGTAGAAAAATCCTATTAGGAAGTAAAAACTATGGTGAGGATGACACCCACAAAACTTCATTATCTGCAGAATGGAAGGGAGCTGGTTAAGGCTTACAATTTGATCACTTATGATGATCTACCCTATTAGGAGTATTAAGGTGAAGACCTATTAAGATCTACTCTGTTAGGAGCTTTATCAACACTAATTTAAGTGTGCACTCAGTTATGAGATTTATAATAGGACAATTAAGCCCACCTTTCTTAAAAGGATTTCTTATGCGTACTACACTTGTTAGAATGAGTACAAATGTTGACCTGACTATATGCAGTCTATAATTGCTGATTACAAATCCATAAAAGCTCTCAGAATAACAATATCACCTTAAGTTATTGATGAATACCTTTTCTCTGCTCATCGGTAGCCTATGTTCTTGTTCTTAAAATTGATTTGATTCTTTTTTGTCCTTCTGCATGAATTCTCTTGTCTGGTCTCTACATGCTCTCTATGGCTACAATCTTCATTGAAAAACTATCTTTTATAATAGATTGAGCATCTATTTATACAAGTATTTGACCTATCTTGGAATAACACATTACAATGTTAACTCTTAGATCCAAGGTTTACAACTTGACCTTGATCTTTAGTTTGCATGTTTTAAATTAGTAAAACTAATCAAAACAATATTAAATACATTGATTCCTCTGCACACAATGGATTTAAAAGTAAATCAAGAAGCTATAAATACAACTTCAGTGATTTATCTGATGTGGAAAGTTAGATCCACTTTTTGCAGGATGTAAGTGACTGTCAGTTCTTGGTCCTTAGGTTGAACTTGAAGTCTGTCGGTGTTCCTTTGTTGAACTATTCATCAAGTTCCCTTTGTCCGTCGGGTTCCTCTCTTTTCTATTTCATCAGGTTGCACTGATGTTACTCATCGGGTTCCATTTTCCTTTTTGTCATCAGGTAACATTGAACCATGTTTGTTGGGTAACCTTGGCATTAGGTAGTGTTGTTCCCTGTCTGTCGGTGTAGTGACAACCGATGGTGTAGATCATGTTTTTAGTTGTGTATACTAATGGAAAAATATAATGCCTTTAGATTAGTGTTAAAAAAGAGAGGAGAAACTAAATATTTTTTTTACACTTAGTCATTTTTTGTGTTTTTTTTTTCAAAAATTTAAATTCTCAAATGGAAATTCCTTCCATCAATATGTGGAGGATAAAATATAGGTTCCAATGGTGAAATAAAAATTTAAATATATATATATATATATATATATATGTTGAGTTATAAAAGAAAAAAAAATGTAATACACAAAATGAGTTGCAGATTTTTTTTAAACTTAGGGCGGGGAGGGCCGAAGCCCTACCCCATGCCCCAATTCATTTATTCCCCCGTGCGGTGAAAAAAAACCCCCTCCCCCCGCCACTGTGTATGTGGCATGATAGAGGTAGGTGTCGTCCGCGGCTGGCCCACCGCCCACTGTGCCTACATAGTGTGGTGGGTGGCGCCTAGCTACGCCACTCCAAGCCTCCCTACACCACCATTTCTCTTTTCTCTGCAGAGGGACTTCCACTGCCCTGCGCCCATGTTTTAAAATGCGCTACTAGAGTATTCTCTCCGCTCTTGAAGCTTTAGCTTCTTGCAAATTTAGGGTTTAGAAAATCATTAATAAATGTAAATTTAAAAATCTTTTAGCATTTCGTATGTTATGATCTAAAGGGACATATATAGTAGGTATGTCACCTTGAAGATTTGATTTAGATGTAAATATTAGATTCACTTGTTTGTAGATTAGATTTTAGTTATTCTTAGATTGGATTATTGATATAAGTTTTCAGTTGTATAGATTAGATTTTAAATCTTACATTTGATTTGCTAAATATTGCATTAGATTTTTGAATATTTATCTTAAGATTAGGGTTGATTTTATTATATCATAAAATTAAATATGTTAGATATTTTAATTGTTAGGCTTTTTAAAAAAAAAGAAAAAAATTAGAAAATTTTATTAATTACTACACATTAATGTGGGGATTTTAACATAATTTATTTAATCAATTATCCGTTTCATATAATTAACTGTTCATCGTAAATATTGTTAAGGGGGTCATAACAACCCCTTTATATTCGTGATATACCTCTTTTAGGGGTATTATCGCTACCTTTGACCAACATCATGCATGGTTGAATTTTGGTCAACCATGGTCAAACTTAGTCTGACCATCCTGATTTTTGTACCAGGTGTTCCCTATAGCCCTTGGAACCTAGCATTTTAGTTTTTGCACTTATCATATATGGTTGAATTCTTAGTCAACTCTAGTTGAATTTGGGTCAACTACCTCAATTTACATGCATGAATATTCCCTGGGGATTTGTGGACCCTAGTTGCATCTTTTCATGCTTATCAGTGCATAGTTGACTTTTTGGTCACCTCTAGTTGACTTTAGTCAACTGTCACAATTTGTGTGCCGATCAAAGCATGTAGCTTAGGGACCCTTGTAGAATGGTTCTGTAAGCTGCTTAGCATAGTTTGACTCTTCTGTTAGTTGTTTTACCTCCTGCACCATTTTGCATGCAAGTGTTACCTTTGAGGTAGTGTAGCCATTCTTTAGTGTGTAGTTAAAAATATTTGATTATATTTTTTTGCCCTACTTTTGGGCATGACATTTTGGTATGAGAGCCATGTTTAGCAACATTAGGAACCTAACCCATTGTGTTGTCACTAAAATTTTCCTTGTATGTGTAGGATGCCACCTGTTACTCGGCTAGCCTGTAAGCAAGGGCATGGTCAAAGACGTACCCCTGTAGCTTGCGAGGAGGTACAACCTGAGATTGAGGATTGTGGAGGAAATTAAAGTCCACCTCCTAAACCACCTTCTGATCCAAATGCAACATTGTTACAGGATTTTAAAAAATTGGCAGGACTTATTCTAGACCGTTTGCCTCCTCTGATGTAGCATAATGAGCATCAAAATTCAGAAGGACGTGGGTCCTCTACTAGGGAGTGAAGTAGGAGCCCACCTCCTAGGTTTGGAGAGAATCAGCTTGAGCAAGAGGTAGGGTCCATTAGAGGGCCAAAAGTTAATCCTAGGATGGAGGCCCAGAGGTTCAATAGATCTCCTAATATTGGGAGTCAGATCACAAAGTTGACGACGCTCTGACCACTTCCATTCTTAGGAGAAGCAGATGGGGAAGGTGCAAAGGCTTGGCTTTTGAGCCTTGAGAGGTATTTTGGGTTTCATAATTATGGCAGCAACCTTAGAGCACAATTTATGATTCTCCTATTTACAGACCAAGCATTGACTTGGTGGAGGCATGAGGAGTCCAAGGGACACATAGAAATTAATATCCTTACTTGGGAAGCTTTCCTCAAGATTTTCAAAGGCTGATATGTCTCAGAGCAATTCAGGTAGCACTGCATTGATGACTTTCCCACTATGAGGGAAAGTTTCTCTATCTCCTACCTTATGTGGAATACATGGGGGATGAGAAGGTGCAGGTAAACAAGTTTATCAAGGGATTAAATCTTGTGATTTTAGATAGGGTACACATGGTACCTTTAGGGAACTTGAGGTTCATAGTGGATAGGGCCTTAGTGGCTGAAGAGATAGTTAGAGGGCCACTAGACACTAGGGATAGGTCTCAGAACCATAATCCCACATTCTAGGCCTTAAGATACTAGAAACCCCCATGGAAGGGGAATCAAAGGAACTCTTTGGGGTCATTCAGGACCCCACAATAGCAGTAGCCACAAAATTCTTAGTAGAGCTAGCAGTAGAGGCCACCTCAGGTACAACATGGATCTAAGCCCAAGTAGTGACAGTCACAGGGTTCTAAGAAGGACTTGAGACCATAGGCACCTTACACTTCACTCGCACAAACTCATCAGTTCGCTAGGGGTGGTTATAGCAGGTCTTCTAGGACTACAAGGTCTCACTAATCTAGACCTCCAAGTATTCAGGTTTAGTCACATGGGCCATGTTACACTTGTGGCACCATGGGGCACATATCTAGGATTTAGGGTTTAAGGTAGTAGTTAGCGTGCATCGGTAGCAGAACTGATAGTTGGGGATAGTGGAAAGTCCCACATGGTTTTTGCAGTGGTGGATAACCACCAGGAAGAGCACTAGACTACTATTATTGAGGCCTCAGGTAAGATCAGAGGTAGTGATGTTAATATTATATTTGATACAGGAGCCACAGACTCCTTTTTTCTCCATCGATTGTAGAGTGTTGCGGGCTAGTGACAGCTAGACAAGAGGTTAGATGGAAAGTAGAGTTAGCTTCATGAGCTATAGGTTTTGTTACCTCGATGGTTAGGGATTGTCCAATCTAGATTGATGTTATGACCACCATAGAAGATCTCAGAGTTACTCCCCTTGGATCTTACAATCTAGTTCTTGGCATGAATTGGCTAAGTGCCCATAGAGCCAAGCTAGATTTTTGTAAGAAGAAGATCGAATGTTTGGATGATGATGGCACAGATACAGTGATTGCTGGAATCCATAGGCACGTATCCCTCCATGTGATTTCTTCTATGTAGCTTAAGTAGTGCATGTGAAAGGGATGCCAGTTGTACACTATCACCATCAATGATAGGGAAGAATAGGTAGAGAAGGAAAATTCTTTTGATGACTTCCCCATTCTTCAAGAGTTTGTAGATGTGTTTCTGTCAGAGCTACCTGGTATGCCTCCTCGTAGAGCAGTTGAATTTCACATAGATATCATACCAGAAGTAGAACCAATTTCTAGAGCACCTTATAAGATGACCACTAATGAGCTTAATGAGCTCAAGATACATCTTGAGGAACTATTAGAGAAAGGACACATTCATTCTAGTGTTTCTCCATGGGGAGTACCAATTATTTTTGTGAAGAAGAAATATGGATCTCTTAGATTGTGTATGGATTACTGACAGTTAAAAAAAGTAACCATCAAGAATCAATATCCACTTCATAGGATCAATGACCTATTTGATCAGTTATAGGGTGCCCAAGTATTCTCAAAGATAGACCTTAAATCAGGATACCATCAGTTGAGGATAGTGGATAGTGATATTCACAAGACCACATTCTGCACTAGATATGGCCACTATGAATTCAGTGTGGTTCCATTTTCTCTTATGAATGCTCTAGCTATGTTCATGAGTCTTATGAACAAAGTATTTTATACCTTCCTTAACAAGTTTGTGTTTATGTTTCTCAACGTTAGAATAATTGGGGGGGGGGGGGGGGAANGGGGGGGGGTGAATCAGTGGCCTTAAAAATAATTCCAATAATCCAACCAAAACTTATATTACAACTATAATATCCTCTAGTTATCTTTCAGTCCTAAAAGATGTATACCTTTAAATATTCTTAACAAATATATACTTCTCGGTGAATATCCTGTTTATCTTTTTCTAGCCTTTACCAAGTAGCAACAATTAAACTTAGTGTTTACCGACCAATCCAATTTTAGTAATGTGTAAAGTAAACTATCAATGCAATGAAAGAAATACACATTTAACACATAGATTTTAATGTGGAAACCCTATTAAGGGAAAACCCACTTGGGACCAGTAACCCAACATTTTTACTCTTCTGAAGTGAATACGGTGAAGAGACAACCCTATTAAAGGTTACAAACACACTATTAAGTGCGACATTGTTAGAGGATTCAAAACTAATAGTTTGTATTTTGACCTAGCATTCACTATGTTGTCAACAAGAAAACCTTTTGATACTCTTGAGTATCTCAATACAATAAGGATGGTTAAATCCCACTTGGTTAAGAGATTTTTTGAATCAATGGTTAAACTGAAATAATAAATGATCTATTCAACAATAAAACTTTAACTTGCATATTTTTAGATCTATTTTTAGTCTATAATACCTCTCTAATAAATGTTCTCTTCAATTCCTTTTCTCCCCTTCTTTCTTCTTTCTGCTTGGGGAATGCTCTTACTTCTATTGCTTGGTGTCTGTAGAATTTCTTGGCTATGTTCTTTAGCCTGTATGATCAGATCTACATGAAGACTTCTATCTTCACAAAAATTATATTCAATATTCCTCTTTTTCATAATGAATTACTTTTCTCTTTATATAGACATGATTTAGCCATTCAATCTTCTTTTTTTCATCGTAGATCACTTTCTTGATCTGTAATGCTCACCATGCTTGCTTTAATATGTAAAACTCTCCTTTAGATTTATTCCACAAATCTCTCCTTGTTATCTATGCTTTAAATCTCTTTTTTTTTTTCCTTCAGCTGATCGATGGAAATAAAGAAATCAATCAATTAAATCTAAATATAGCTCCTTCCAGCTAAGTGTTTTTGTCATTCTTTATCTTCAGTTATGATCAGTGATCAAATTTAGTTAGCTTGGTCATTGAATCCAGTTGTCTTCAGTAACTACTTCAGTTAGCTCGGTGACCACTCCAATTATTCTCGGTTACTATGGTGCTTGGTATACATTGTGAACTGCTCGGTGACACTTGCTTGGTTTATACCATCCATCGGTGTGCACTCTCTGTTGGTGTTTACTATCACTTGGTGTACACTATCACTCAGTGTATACTAGATTTTTATGTTTTATCGATAACATAAAATTTGTCTCTTCAACTGTTGAAGTATATGACAATATGTGTATGACCAATCGGATTATATCTGTAAGATCTAAAATTGGTTTTGAATACGAGGTCTTCTAGATAATGGGAATTGCATATGAAAAGAGACCCTTAGTCCAATTTTAGTCTAATACACTTAATTATTATAATAAGGAATTGAAAATACTTGTAAAGAATTAAGGAGTAAAATACCTACCTCATATAATAGCAAATCTGAATAATGTTGCTTTCTGAGGTCTGTACTCTGTTTCTAGAAAATCTGAAGTATGATCTAGAATTGGAACACAGAGACAAACAAAACCCATAAATATTTTTCTGATCTGACACCATCTTATGAAAAAGGTTGACCTTGATCCCCTAATCTCACCCCTGACCTAATAATCTTGACCTTGACCTGTGCTACCTCGACATAAAATCTATTTTTAGATCCCGATAGTTCGTTGAAAAGGGTATCCAAATCTGGTCTCAGATCCGCTATCCTATACCTGTAACTCCCAAAAATAGCACCTGTAAATATATGAAAAGAGGGTTTTGGGGTGGCTATATAAGGGTTTTCCTTAGTCAAACCCCCATTTAGGTGATCTCCACCTCCATGAATAGCTGAATATAGAATGTATGTATGTGTGTGTATTTATTCTTTAAGAAGAGTATTTGAACATGCAATATCAAGATATAATCTTCTAGATTAATAATCCTAACATAACATGGAAATGAGAAAGCTATGAATAGAGTTGAATATGATAAAGAAAGTATACCAAGCCCCCAAGGCTAAAGTACTCCTACCAATTCACAATCCATAATTGCTACCCCATGATAATGTCCTTTTGAATGCTTGAATGTTGAGAATGGTAGATCTAATAGAAAAGAGCACCTTCTTGCTTCAATGAAGATCTACAATAGCTTGTCCACAAAAATTCTTGAATGTATCAACATGTCATCCTAGATTTTTCCTTCTATATCATCCTCTTTCTTATTTGCATCATCATTACATCATGTCATCTCCCGATTTTATTTCATGATCTAATGAAGGCAAAAGAGGGCATTTATATAGAGATGTCAATATAGGTCTCCTAGGGAAATGTGAGGGACCCAAATTCAAATTTCACCTTGAATTATGGTTCAATCACAATCACCAACCAAGGAGGGAATGAATTAAATTAGATATTAGATCAAACACTTCTGCATCCAAACCCGGGGACCTATTTTAAATTTAGAACCCCGATAAGCTCTGAAATTTAAAGCGGGGACCAACACCCGACAGAGGTCTATATCAACCTCACCCTTGGCCTAGGTCAAGGTTGAACTTGCCCCTGACCTAGGTCAAGGTCAACCTCAACCCTAACCTAGGTCAGGGTCAATTTCAACCTTGACCTGAGGTTCCAGGCAAGTCACCTAATGGTGTCTTTGGGATTTCCAGGTCCATTGGGGACCTAGGAAGGTAATGGAGCATTCCAGAGTGCTGGGAAGAAGTCCAAGAGGCCTGGAGAGAGTATGATGAGGTATAGAAGGGACCACACATAGGTCCTACCTAGATAATAGAGTCATGAGAGGGAAACCAAGGAGAATCCATAAGATCCTAACCCTAATTTCACCTAATCATGAAGAATCAAACACAAATGCATCCTAAATGCAAATCTAATATGCAAGTGCACTAAATGAAGGTGCTAAACAT
>MU228374.1:256817-275252 GCA_018584345.1 Thuja plicata | reverse complement strand
ACAGCATGGGCTAATGTCATGGAAGGTACGCTCACTTGACAAAGGTGGATGCGCCTAAAATGACATAATCATCATAACCCCCCATGGCACTTTATAACAGAGTGCGAGTACAAAAACCATACAAGGTCTACAAGATCTCAGAAATACAGAAGTAGGCACTTTATCTTAGTGCGTTTATAGAACAAAGATGCAACAGTAGAGATACAAAAAGCTCAGAAGTCAGAAAGAAGAGTGAGCTAGAAAATCAGAAGAGGAGATCCCAAGACCTGTAGAACCCAAGCAATCCGCCAGAGTGCAAAAATTTCCAAACTTAGAGGAGAGATAATCTGGAGAAGAATCTGGAAAAAAATACCCCTGCAATTGAATAGTTCACTGAACCAGCTTTTCGACGATATTTGGTTTGCCAAAAATGGAGTCCGGATGAGCCAGATATGACTCCCGGAAGACAAAAACAAACATCAGACTTTGACAATAAAAAACACTGTCAAAATGGAAAAACCCAAGAGCCTAACTACCATCATCAAAAAGTGCTCGGAAAGAGATTTCTGACAGTATATGAAAGTCAGAAAAAGACCCCCGGATGCTCAAGATAGAGCGAAAATAGTCCAGGAGGGTCAGAAAGGCCCCAAAAAGCAAAAAATAAGCCCCTGGGGCTAAAAAAATGGGCCCCCGGGTGCATGGTGTGCGCCGGGGGCTGGACCGAAGCCCTTGGTCTCCCATATGACCATTTGCCTAACCACATATGCCCATGGGTTTATAAAAAGCCACCACCGGGCGGCGGGGGCCGTAGAGGGCGGTGGGGGCCGGCGGAGCGGCGCTGCAGGTGCCGGTGGAGCGGCGTGGGTTGGGTGCAGAGCGGCGGAGCGGTGCGGGCCGCGGAGCAGGTGAGGCGGCGGGGGAGCCGCTGAGGCGAAGCGGGGCCGGTGGCGGGGCTGGAGAGACAGGGCGGCGACCGGGCGCTGGCCGGCGGCGGTGGTGCATCGATGGCGCGCTGGCGGCACCTTTCCTATAACACTGCGCGCGTTATTTAAAATGCAAAAAACAATGTTTTTTAAATTATTTTTCAATTTTTGCATTGAAAACCATGCCCATACGACCCTGGAAGGCCAAAAAATTTCTCCCCGAGGCTCCGGTGTCCAAATTGGATGTGCCTTATATGGATTCTAGGGTTTTTGGGCCTTCTGGACGCAACCATGAGTTCAGTTTTGGTCCAAAGTGCCTCAAAAAACAAAGACCCCCCCAGAATCAATAAAAAATACCAGAAAAATCTCTGAAACCCTCTGTGTCTGGTGCGCTTCAACAAAACACGAACAACGAGAAACAAGCAAGCTTTGATACCATGTTAGACTTGAGGAAAACAAATCCACCCAAGAACACCTGCATGCAAGACTGTCACATAAAAATGCAAGAAACAGATAGAAGAAGAGAAAGCTATGGCGGCCAAAAAGCCAAAGACGAGATATCCATGTTGACAGAATAAAAATTCTATATTATCAACAACTGAATTACAAAATACAATCTCCTTAATGAAAAGTAAAGTAGTGAGTCCTTATAAAAGGATACCGAAACCCTAAAAGGGAAAACCCTAAGAATTAGAAAGCTGCCTAAGTATAACTTAAGCATAGAGTAAATAGACTAATAATTAAATAATGTAATTATTAGCTATACTAAGACTACTCTAACAGAAGGTTCCTAAACATTCCTAAACTTACTCAAGAGGTTGCGTATCTAAATCACAATTCCAACACTTCTGATGACACTAAAAATGGAGCTACCAAACACAAGTTATGATGAAGAGAGTGAATGTTTATCTAAATGCATGTAAAAGGAAATTTAAATTTGACCTAAGTAAATTCAAATGAAACCCTAAGAAAAACCCTAAGGAAACCCTAATCTGAAGCTTATAAATAAGAGAAAGTGACACTTACCTCCTCATTCATACCATTTGTAGAAGTTGGAGAAGGAGACAAGATGCCAAAGAGAGGAGAATTTTGAGAGAGCCGCATGGAGGTCCTGAGAGAGTGCCTGGCCAGCGGACATCCACTACTTGAGGTAGGTTTCCTCTTTTGATATTTAAGATTGAAAAATTCATGTTTTTATAGGGAAGGTTGACCTTGACCCATGAAGGTCAACCCTGACCTAGTTATGTTAACCTTGACCCTCTAAGGTTGACCCTAACTAGGAGGTTCTGTCCTTTTTTGGGGTGATTGTCAACCCTGACCCACAAAGGTCGACCCTGACCCAAAAAGGTCAACCTTGACCCAAAAAGGTTGACCCTAACCCAAAAAGGTCAAGCTTGACCATGTTAAGTTGGCATAGTGTTTTCTTGATGATAGCGTACTGATATGATACCTTTCTATGGTTATAGGACCATGTCTATCTTCAAGAGCATCCCTTTAGAGGGTTACTGTTGACTATCAAAGAGAGCATGTCTGAGTTACAGCTAGATGAGATACAACTTTTGAGAGATGTGGGATTATAATGGGTAGCATTCCTACCACACATGAGGCTTCATTGGTCAATGATTTCTGCCAAGGTAGAGAGGTGGGATGAGGATACTTGTTCCTTCCATCTTCCATCAGGGGAGATCATGATCATGCTAGAGGATGTGTACAAGATTCTACAGCTTCCAGTCTGAGGTGAGCCTGTCAGAATGAGAGGACTGTGGGGTCCACCGAAGGTGTTGGGAGATGTAGAGTATTTTTTTGGGATGGGTACCACAGATGAGGACCCAGTCAGATTAGATCACCTTATCATCCATATTAATAGGTTTGACACCTTTGGTACAGAAAGTGATGCTATGTATACTCTCATTGGTTGTGATACTCAACATGAAGGGTACAATTTTCTTAGCACCATTTACCAACCTCGTGTGTAGGATGGAGGGTGATAGAGTTGTTTTCTCATGTGGGCACAACATGTTAGCCCATCTTTACCATGAGTTGAGTCAGCTAGTGAGATATCAGTGGGAGAGTCTTACAGTATGCACCTTGTTATAGGTTTGGATGTTTGAGTAGTACACATGTACATGACCACTGGGTGTTTCAGTGATGATAGATGTGAGCACACCGAGAGCCTTTGCATATCTGCTAGCAGATGTCTGGCAGTATGAGGATATCCTCTTTTGGAGAGTATGCCTTGACCATGTACTAGGTATAGATGTGATATGGAGACCTTATTGTCAGATGATAGAGTGGCTAGAAACGTGATATCAGTTGAGATACTCACAGCGGCCCAAGATGCTAGAGGGTTCCACCAATCATGTCGTGATGCCATATTACTATGATAGGTTGATGAGCTAGTTTTATTTGATACAGGGAGTCCCCCGCATAGTTCCTTGGTACGCATACCTAATGAGGTACTATCAGAGACCCGGTGCTATATTCCAACCTACAATAGCATACATTGCAGATAGTGAGATAGATGAGACCAAGGATACAGAGGTAGCCCCTGAGACATCCTATGTAGATGCTAGCAGATATTATATCAGATATTGGAGTTTACAGGGGGCCCATCTTATCTTCCTTGATGACTACCCTATAGGTGATCTAGGTCTTTCAGAGAGGATGCACCAGGGTGGTGACATGTCAGAGGAGGAAGATGAGGATCATGAGGAGGAGCCCATTCCTGAGGGAGATCCCATGGAGGAGGAGAGAGCTGGGAGAGTAGAGGAGAGGGTAGAGGATAGGGAAGAGGAGATGGAAGAGGAGATGGCAAAGGAGATGCCCCCTAGAAATAATACAGGTACCAGTGATCATACAATCTATATTTCACCCTTGATATCACGATGACCTCCCCAAGCGCACACAGAAACACCACCACCTAGACCCAGACACAGTGAGAGAGGAGAGAGTAGCTGCTCCATGCCCCCACCATCTAGATCCTTTGGTGATACTCAAGAGGGAGATCAAGGTATGACATATGCTATCTAGTTAGAATGTTTTGAATGAATGTTTTTCTAGGAGTATTGAGAGAAAATTCTTTGAATTTTGCAGCAAGTGTAGCGGAGTGGAGGATTTTTGTATCTGAGGTTCTGAAGGATACCTACATATCCTACCAACTACCAGCTAGTGAGAAAGAGTCCCTTATAGGACAAAGGGATCCCAGAAGACATGAATATATCTTCCTATGTGGACAATGAGAACTGAGGTTATGTAAAGAAAGACAGGAGAAGTTGATGACTGATCTACAGAGAGCCTAGAAGTGTAACCATGAGATGAGTATATCAAGGAGCCACACATGAACTACCATTTCAAGATCCTCAACCTCACACCATAGATCAGAGAGAGCTAGGAGCCACTGACCCTCAAAGCATAGAGATAGAGTTTGATAGATATGGCGCATGTGCCATATACACACCAAACTTAGAAGAAGTTTTTTAATGAAAAATAATTTGTTTGAACAATTAGTTTTATGGTTGATTACTTGTATTTTCATCAATGCACAAAAAACTTTAATAGAAATAAAATGTGTATGAATGCATTGGAATTTATATAACTTATAAAATGATTATTCTATAAGGAACACATACATACATGAAGAAAGAAATATTTAGTTAAGGATAATAACGTTTGAGATGCATAATATTAATAGGTTCCTTAAGAGGGACACCATTAATATCAACAATTTTATAAGCACCTGAAGTAAAGTCCTGAATAACCACAAAAGGTCCAAGCCAATTTGGGCTAAACTTCCCTTTCTCACCAAGTAAAGCATTCACATTCCTTTGATTCTCATATAAGACTAAATCCCCTACCAAGAATGATCATTCAATCACCTTGTGATTATACTGTTTTTGGAGTGATTTATGATAGGCCTTAATATGTTCCAAAGAATTTATCCGTTGTTCATATAACATTTCTAGTTCTTGTAATTTTTGTTCTCGAAAAGTATCTTTGTCAATAATCCTGTGAAATGAAACACACAAAGATGGTATTTCTAATTCCAAAGGCATAATAGCATCAGTGCCATAAACAAGATTATAAGGAGAAGTACCAGTGGCCGTACGAATGCTAGTCCTGTAGGCCCACAAAGCATAAGTAAGTTGGCTATGCCAATCTTTCGTATGCTTTTTAACCATTTTATTTAATATTTTTTCAATAACCTTATTTGATGTTTCAACTTGACCATTAGATTAACGGTAATAGGGAGTACAAAATCTGTGTTGAATGCGATATTTCTCCATGAATTTGATGACTTCTTTATTTTTGAAAGAAGTACCATTATCCAAAATTATCGTTGAAGGAATACCAAATCATGCTATACTATGATTAAGGATAAAATCACAAATAACATCCGTAGTAGTAGAACGTAGGGGAATGACCTCTACCCACTTTGTAAAGTAGTCTATAGCTATGAGGATGTACATATGTCCTTGAGAAGAAGCTGGTGAGATTTTTCTAATAAGGTCAAAACCCCAAATGCTAAAAGGCCATGGAGTGACTTGATTATGAAGCTCACGAGTAGGAGCATGGATTAGATTACCATGTTGTTGACATTGAGGACACTTTTTAACAAACGTAAAGGAATCTTGCTCCATCATTTGCCAATAGTATCCCATTCTAAGAAGTTTATTAACTAAATATTTTCCACCAAAGTGCCCTCCACAAGAACCAGAGTGAGCTTCTGCTAAAGCTACAGGCACTTCGATTTTGTTAAGACATCTTAATAGAAAACCATTGTAAGATCGTTTGTAAAGTGTATCTCTTGAAATGATATAACGGATTGCAAGATTTCTAATATTATTACGCGTGTTCCTTGTTGCTGATTTCGGAAAAGTATTATCTTTCAAAAAATGAAATACATGTGAATACCATTCATCGAGATGCAAGTTAAAACAATTAGCAGTAACCTTCTTAGAAATTGTAGGATTTTTAAGAGTATGTATAGTAAATTGAAATTTTTTGTCATTATTCTCAAGACAAACCAAAGAAGCTACACTTGCCATGGCATCCGCATGTCGATTATCTTTCCTAGGTAAAGTTTGAATCATATAAGAAGAGAATTGTGAAAGAATATCTAGAGCCAAATCTTGATATTACATCATTTTATCATTCTTAGTTTGATAACCTCCTTTGATTTGTTCAACAATTAATTGCAAATCCCTATAAATCTCCAAATTTTTAATACGAAGGGATGAAGCTACTCGTAAGCCAGCTACAAGAGCTTCATACTCCATAATGTTGTTAGTATAAGGAAAAGTTAGTTTATATGACATAGGGATTGGTTTCTTTGTAGGAGGGATCAAGATAATGCCCACCCCAAAACCTGTCTTACATCTAGAACCATCAAAATATAATTCCCAAACATTTTCCTGTTTAATTGCTAATATATTCTCATCTGGAAATTCTACTGAGGTAACACTTGTGTTAGAATGAGGACAAGGAGCTTCAGCTAAATAATTAGTTAAAGCTTGTCCTCTGATTGATGGCCAGAGAGATCATTTTTTGAAAAGAGATGTTTTAGAGGATCAAATTTAACAATCACATTGACCTCAACATCCAACAAGTAATGCCAAAGTTTTTGACAAGCATAAACTAAAGCCAGACATTGTCTTTCTAATTGAGTATATCGGGTTTCATAGTCCAATAAGGTCCAACTAATATAATATACTGGTCTTTTCTTTCCTTCACTATCATGTTGAGCCAACAATGCACTTATAGCATTGGAAGTAGCAGAAGTATATAGATAAAAGGGTTTATTAAAATGAGCAGGTTGTAAGATAGGAGGATTAGCAAGATATTCCTTAAATTGTTCAAAGGATTGCTTACATTCCTGGTTCCAAGAAAAAATGATGTCTTTTCTGAGTAAAGAAGTAAAAGGAATAGTCCTATCAGCTAGGTTAGAAACAAAGTGACAAATAGATTATATTTTACCTTGTAAATTGTGTAATTGAGAAATGTTCTTAGGAGGAGGCATGTTAACAATAGCATCAATCTTTTCAGTATCAACCTCTATGCCTCGCTTAGAGATTATAGACCCTAGTAATTTTCCAGAATCTACTCCAAAATCAAATTTCTTAGGATTCAATATCATATTATAGCTCCTAATTATTTCAAATATTTGTCTTAAAATGAACACATGATCCTCTCTTTGTATAGATTTTGCCAAGATATCATCCACATAATCTTCCAAAATTTTATGAATGTAATCATGAAAAATCAAAGCTATGGCACATTGATAAGTTGCTCCCACATTTCTTAATCTGAAAGGCATCATGACCCAATAGAATGTCCCCCAAGGTGTTATAAATGCGGTTTTAAGTTGATCCTCAATAGGAATAAATATTTGATTATAACCTGAAAAACCATCCATAAAAGATAATAAAGCATGAACTGCTGTTGAATCTACAATCATGTCAATATTAGGTAGTGGGAAGTCATATTTTAAGGATGATTTATTTAAATATCAAAAATTGGTGCACATTCTGATCTTATTTTCCCCCTTAGAAATAGCCACAATATTATAAATCCATTCAGAATAATCAATAGAACGGATAAACCCAACACCTAATAGTTTTTTGATTTCAACTTTTACTAGGAAGGCAATGCCTGGATTCATCTTGTGAATCTTTTGTTTTATAGGTTTAGCATTAGGTTTAAGAACAATATTGTGAGTAACAATCCTAGGATCTATACCTGGCATATCCAAATATGTCCACCGAAAAATATCCTTATAGTCAAGCAAGAGGGAAACCAATTGATCATGTTCATCTTGACTCAAACATTTTCCAATTTTCATTGTTTTTTCAGAATCATGCTCATCTACTTGAACTTCAATGGTCTCCATTATTAATAAGTTACTTTGTATGGGAGGATCCATTGGCAAAGGAGAAATATCCTATTCATCATGTTCTCCAAAATAGGCTTCATTGTTCAGACAATAGAGTTTCCTTCTTTTACGATGAAACCTAGGTATATCTTGGTAAGCCCCTAAAAAATAAGCGAGGGATTCATCCTTAGGGAAGATATCAAAACTAGGTTTTTGATCCATGTCAAGGAGAAGCGGATTAACCAATTTCAAATGTCCACCACAAATATGATTAACATTAAGAGGAAAAGTGGATGGTTGCCTATAAGGATTGAATCCTAACCCATAAGTGTAATCAGAGCCTTCATTGTCCAAGGGTACTTGTATACCTTGCTCATATTTACCACAACCTTTTCCATTAAATACTGATTTCTTGATTAAATGATAACCAGAACCATATCTATTGGCCATATCATATTAAGTTAAAGGAGCATAATATGTCACAATGTCATAGCAATCTGGTTTGATTGTCTCAATCATTTCATTACCTGAAGCAACAAAAAAGTTTCTTTTTAATTCCTCAGATAATGAAGAAGGGATAAACACTTGTTTTTCAAATTCACTTTTCTATTTCATAAATGCTAAATCTGAAACTTTGTATTCCCCTATGAAAGAAGGATTGAATAGACTGAGGAACCTTAGCATATTCCGCATTCAGGCAAGGATTTGGCGCATCATCCGCATGTAATGTGTACATCAGATTTTTATAAATGAACCTCACCTTACGATGAATATTAGAAGGAACCACATGCATAGTATGTAACCAAGGTCTTCCTAATAAAAGATTGTAGTTGAGAGGTCTTGGCATAACATGGATAGGAGCGTAGAGGAGAACAAGACCAACTTTGATAGGTAGCATAATAATACCCAAAGGTTTCTTTGCAATGTTATTAAAGCCACAAATAGGAATATTATCTGGTTGAATGGTTGTAAGATTGGCTTTAATTTCCCTAAGCATATCCATGCTACAAACATTAAGCCCAGATCCATGGTCAATTGGTGTTCTACGAATGATACTCTGATTAATAGAGACAACAACCATAAGAGCATCATATTGATTCTGCACCTCAATAGAAGGTAAATCATTATCAGAAAACACAATAGGAGGTACAAAAGGAATAGTATGCATGTACTCCAAAAATGAATTAATGTTCTCTTGGTTAGGAGGTGGAGCGGGAAGAGTGGATAAAGATTTTTGCAACACCCCATGATATGTAGGAGAATTTTGAAGTAATTCCCATAAAGAGATCTTAGCTGGAGTAGCGCATAACTTCTCAACTAAATCATATTCTTTAAAGGAAGAAGGTAACCTAGGTGCTAGAGGAAGCACAGGTTGAGAAGGAGGTAAAGTAGCTGGGACAATAGGTTGAGGATTATTTCATGTGTGATAAGCATGCCAAACAAAATCTGTGTTATCAAAGAAATCCAAAGGATCTCTAGGTTTACCCTCAACATTTATTCGATTACATCCTTTTACCATCATCAAAGGTTTAGGAAATACCATTCTAGGTATCTCAATGTTGCAAATAGAGGGGTATGAAGGTAACCATGCATACACTCTATGGTAAAAGTCAATTGGAGAGGTTGTGGAGGAGGATGAAGTGGGAATGGGATCCATGGAGATCCCATTCGAACCATTTTCACACTCACTTCCATGTACCTCATTAAGGGATCTATCCTCTTGTACAATAAAATCCTTATCAAAGTATTCTAAACAAGAATCATACATGTTGAGCACAAAAATAAAATAACAAGCATGTAAATATTTTTGTGTTTTCTTAAAGAAATTTTATGATTTTTATGAATTTTAAAATATAAATGCAAGAGAATAAAAGAAAACCTACTTCTATATACATGCAAGATCTAATATAAAATGTAAACCTAACACCAAAAATAAAGAGTTGTCTATCGCGGGTTCACCAAAATGTAAGATCTAAAATTGGTGTTGAATATGAGGTCTTCTAGATAATAGGAATTGCATATGAAAAGAGACCCTAAGTGCAATTTTAGTCTAATACACTTAATTATTATAATAAGGAACTGGGAATACTTGTAAAGAATTAAGGAGTAAAATACCTACCTCATATCATAGCAGAACTGAATAATGTTGTTTTCTGAGGTCTATACTCTATTTCTAGAAAATCTAAAGTATGATCTGAAACCAGAATGCAGAGATGAACAAAACCCATAAATATTTTTCTGATCTGACACCTTCTTATGAAAAAGGTAGACCTTGACCCACTAATCTCACCCCTGACCCAATAATCTTGACCCTGACCTGTGTTGCCTTGAAAAAAAATCTATTTTCAGATCCCGATAGTTCGCTGAAAAGGGTATCCAAATCTGGTCTCAGATCCACTGTGTTGTACCTGTAACTCCCAAAAACAACACCTACAAATATCTAAAAAGAGGGTTTTGGGGTGGCTATATAGGGTTTTTCTTTAGTGAAACCCCCATTTTGGTGATCTCCACCTCCATGAATAGCTGAATATAGAATGTATGTACGTGTGTGTGTTTAATCTTTAAGAAGAGTCTTTGAACATGCAATATCAAGATCTAATATTCTAGACTTATAATCCTAAAATAACATGGAAATGAGAAAGTAATGCATAGATTTGAATATGATAAAGAAAGCATACCAAGGCCCCAAGGCTAAAGTACTCATACCAATTACAATATATAATTGCTACCCCATGATAATGTCCTTTTGAATGCTTGAATGTTGAGAATGATAGATCTAATAGAAAAGAGAACCTTCTTGCTTCAATGAAGATCTACAATAGCTTGTCCACAAAAATGCTTGAATGTATCAACATGTCCTCCTAGATTTGTCCTTCTATATCATCTTGTTTCTTGTTTGCATCATCATTGCATCATGTCATCTCCCAATTTCGTTTCATGATCTAATGAAGGCAACAGAGAGTGTTTATATAGAGATATCAATATAGGTCTCCTAGGGAAATGCGAGGGACCCAAATTAAAATTTCACCTTGAATTATGGTTCAATCACAATCACCATCCAAGGAGGGAATGGATTAAGTTATATATTAGAGAAAACACTTCTGCATCCGAACCCGGGGACCTATTTTAAGTTTAGAACCCCGATAAGCTCCAAAATTGAAAGCAGGGACCAACACCCAATAGAGGTCTATGTCAACCTCACCCTTGACCTAGGTCAAATTAAAAATTGCCCCTAACCTAGGTCAAGGTTGAACTTGACCCTAACCTAGGTTAGGGTCAATTTTGACCCTGTCTTGAGGTTCCAGGCAGGTCACCTAGTGGTGTCTGTGAGATTTCCAGATCCACCGAGGACCCAGGAAGGTAATGGAGCATTCCAGAATGCTGGAAAGAAGGCCAAGAGTCCTAGAGAGAGTATCATGAGGTATAGAAGGGCCCACACATAGGTCCTACCTAGAAAATAGAGTCATGGAGAGGGAAACCAAGGAGAATCCATAAGATCGTAACCTTAATTTCACCTAATCATGAAGAATCAAATACAAATGCATCCTAAATGAAAATTTAATATGCAAGCGCACTAAAAGAAGGTGCTAAACATACCAAAATGGAAGTGCTTCCATTTTAAGATGATACAATATCAAGTTGACATCAATGACAATAAAATACATTAACTGACTTAATGTCTTGCATTTACTTTTGCATTTCAGTGATCATCAACTTATCATCTTTAAACATTTAATCAGTTATAGTTCATCACTCGATGAAATCTTGATTTATTCCAAAGATGATAAAGAGCATGAGGAACACTTGAGGCAGGTCTTGTAGTGTTTTATGGATAATCAGTTGTATGGAAGCTTGTCTAAGTGTGCTTTCTTTAGAGCAGAGGTCAAGTATCTAGGCCATGTTATTTCAGGCGATGGGATCTCAGTAGACCCATTAAAGATTGATGCCATTATGGATTGGCCAACACCTACCACTATGATCGAGGTTAGGATTTTCATGGGTTTAGTTGGTTATTATAAACAATTTTTTGAGGGTTTCTCTCAGGTAGCACACCCCATTACTTCTCTTCAGTGAAAGGGAAAGAGGTTTGAGTGGACTAATAAGTGTGCTAGGGATTTTTAGGAGCTCAAGAGGGCACTTACTAGTGCACCCATTCTTGCTGTGTCAGAGCCTTCAATAGACTTTGTGTTTAGCATAGATCCTTCTTTGGATAGTTTAGGAGTAGTTCTTATGAAATGTAGGGGAGCTGTAGCCTACAAGTCTAGGAAACTAAAGACTCACGAGCTCAACTACCCTACCCATGACCTTGAGCTCACAAAAGTGGTGCATGCTTAAGTAAGATGGAAAATTTTTCTCTTAGGAAATCGATTCGATCTTCATTCAGACCATCAGAGCCTTTATTACATCTTCACTTAGCTGAACTTTAATTCTAGGTAGAGGA
The DNA here is from genome assembly GCA_018584345.1 of Thuja plicata. Classification (NCBI taxonomy): domain Eukaryota; kingdom Viridiplantae; phylum Streptophyta; class Pinopsida; order Cupressales; family Cupressaceae; genus Thuja; species Thuja plicata. The sequence goes on along the minus strand of MU228374.1, from coordinate 263,041 downwards.
GATGAATGGAGTTCTTATGTGAATACGATTTTGATGTCGACTACATCAAAGGGAAAGAGAATGTAGTTGTAGATTCCTTGAGTAGGAGACAACACAAGCTTTCTTATATGTCTACTGGCATGGATTTGAGATATCAAATTCTTCATCACTTGCATGAGGATGAGATGTATGAAAAAGTTTGTAAGTTGATTTGATTTTAGAGACCCTTTGAGGGGAAGTATTCAGAGTACACTTTGGAGTCCAATGAACTATTTCTTCATAGATAACATATCTATATACCTTCTTACAATGGATTGTGAGATTCTGTGATGCTAGAGGATCATAGGGCCCCTTATGCAACACATCCTATAGCTAATAAGATTCATGCCAATTTGAGACTATTGTATCATTGGCCTGACATGAGATTGCAGATTGTGGAGATGGTGGCTAGATGCCTAGAGTGCTAGAGGGTGAGGGAAGAACACCATCATCCAGGTGGTCTCCTTCAGCCTCATGAGATATTAGTGTGGAAATGGGACACCATATGCATGGATTTTATAGTAGGTCTTCCTATGTCTTCTCTTCATCATGATGCCATCATGGTGACAGTCAACTAGTTGACCAAGGTGGATCTCTTTTCACCCATATGTACTACCTTTAACACACAAGTAGTGGCATGGGTGTTCTTGTGAGATATAGTCAGACTTCATGGTGTACCTTATAAGATCATCTCAGATAGAGATTCTCTCTTCACTTAATCCTTTTGGAGAGAACTTCAGGAAACTATGGGCACTAAGCTCAATTTCAGTACAACTTATCATCCTGAGATAGATAGAAAGACTGAAAGGGTCAATTGGGTGTTAGAGGACATTCTTCACATGTACGTCATGGACCATCACACCTGGTGGGAGGAATACTTACACCTAGTGGAGTTTTCCTATAAAAATGGGCACCAAACATTCTTGGGTATGCCTCCCTACTAGGATCTCTATGGTAGGCCATGTAGGACCCCACTCAGTTGGGATAGGATAGAGCATAGAGTTTCCATTGGTCCTGAGCTAATCAGAGATATGGAGCAGTAGCTGACCTTGATTAGACAATGTCTAGTAGAAGCTCAAGATAAGTAGAAGAAATATGCAGATGAAAAGAGGATTGATCAAGCCTATTTAGTTGGAGATAAAGTATTCTTTAGAGTGTGAATGCATAAGAGTCCAATGTATTTTGGAAAGGGCTCTAAGCTAGCATCTTATTTTGTTGGACCTTTTGAGATTCTTGAGAGGATAAGACTAGTTTCTTACTGTCTCGCATTGCCACCTATCCTGTCATGCATCCATGATGTGTTTCATGTTTTAGTTTTGAGGATGTATATTTATGATGAGTCTCATGTGATATATTGGGATGCCTTGCAGGTGGAGTCAGACAGGTAGTTGGATTTGGAGAGAATTCGTATATTGGCTTGGAAAACATTGGGTCTTCGAGGATGAGAGCTGGACCAAGTTAGGATCCAGTGGGATTGCTATGATGAGGTTATAAGATCTTGGGAGGACACAACACAGATGAGATCATAGTATCCTCACCTCTTTGATGAATTCCAGGAGGAAGTTCATGCCTAGAGGGGGTGGATGTGAGACCTACACTAGACTGTCATAGTTTTACTACTTTATTTTTCATGCTTTTGGTGATTATATGTTTAGAAATACTTTGACTATTGAGACTCTTGTGTATTTGAGGATATGTTGAATCCTATGTTATATATTTAGTATTTGATTATGTAATCAGGGTACACTCGAGATACTACATGTTTTAATTCAGTTTCAGTTTATGATAATGTCATTTATGAGATTAATTATGTAGATGTAATTGTGATGTAAATTGGTTTAGGAAACTAAAGATATGATTATTTAAATTCAAATGAAGATATAGTTGATATGCAATGTATTATTGATTTCGTATTATTATTTCATATCATGTATCTTGGACCTACTGATGTGTGTATTGAGTGTTCAGGGATAGTTGACCATGGATCTAAATTGGGGACCCAGTATTGGAACCTATGTGAAATTTCATGCATTCTAAGGCCTTGTTTATATAAAGAAACATGGACCTCATTGTATATGTGGCTTATTTGTAAATATGGTTTTCATGTGTGTATTTAAATTAGTTAAAGTTAATATGTTTAAGCCATGTCATTTGTTTTAATATATTGTGCCAATTTTAGAAATTATTGTAATTAATGTTGGCATGTATAGTTATGTGAACCATGGTTAGGTGTAGGGTTAAATAAGGCTACCTAAGTGTAGTACCCAAGCCTACCTAAGGTGAGAATTTTCTAAATGGTCAACATGACTTATAAATCCGTGGGTTAACTTTAGGTGTGGTTTAGGAGGATCTTTTAGGCTCCCAGAAGGTAACCGAGGTCAGTTTTAGCTACCCAACTTGGCACCCTAGGGGTTAGGAGTCATTTTCAGCCATAAATGAGCCTCTAAACTCATTTATTTCTCCCCTAAAGTCTCCTTTCTAAAGTTGACCAAATTTGAAGAGGAGTGTAACTTTGGTTAACCTCTCTCTTCTTCCCTAGCTGCATTTAACTCCATTCATGGAGAATGAAGGCAATTTGGAGAAAGGGATGGTTAGGGTCACCTCACCTTTGGTTAGTCTTGGATATTTTGGAGTTTTTCCTATATTTGGAAGGTTTTAGGAAGAGTTGGGTGTTTACCCACTCTCTACTCTTAGAGATAGATTCCAGATTTGAAGGAGCCCTTGGAGAAAGGGTCTTGGAAGGATAGCTCATCACCAAATTTCCAACTTGCCTTAGATTTGGAGTAAGGTTGGTCTTCTTTAGATAGTTCATGGTTTCTTGTATGTTCTTAATCTTGAAAATACATTAATGGAGTCCTATGTATTTTTTCTAAAGTAATTTTCAAGTTGAGATTTAGGTGTCTTATTTTGTGGTGTTTAAATTTGTGTTGCATTTTGAATGGGTTTCTTCAAGGAACACTCACCCTTGGGAGGGTAGAGTAACCTTGAAGGGGGTGGTAGGAAATGACTCAAGTTTAGTGTATATTCTCCAATGTGAGGAGGGAAATACATGGGGTTCCATGATACCCATGATGCCAAGTAGGGCCTAAGGGCACCTGGGGGGCATAGGGAGGTTATTCATGACCGCATCTTGTGAAGATGGTCATTCCAAGTCCATGTGTGGCTTGAGGATTATTTTTGTTTACTTGGCTTCTCCTACTATTAGTCTACCACTAACCCTATTTAAGGAAGGCCTCTTGCAGACCTTCCTCCTATTCTACCATGTGTTGGGAAGTTTTATTTATGTTTGAGATTTCTATGAGTGTTTTCTAGAAGTTGTGTTATTTCCTGTTTGTCTCTCATTGCAATTTGGATCCCCAAGCTTGTGGGTGACCTTGTAAAGGTCTAGGTTAGGAGGTGAGCCTCCATGGTCAACCTCATATCTGACAGGTTTAGTTGGATGCCTGGTGTGTGCAAAGCATTTTTATTGAAGTACTTGAAAAATGGAAATTTTATCATTGTAACGTTTATTGTTTTGAAGTATTTCATTATTGTCAAAGTTTTATTAAGGTATGAAAAAATTTGTAACCTTATATTATTTTTCTTTAATCTTTCATCCTTAGTATGATATGGAAACCCAATGGGAAAATGTAATCATTCCTTATTAATTTGAAAAAGAATTGGAAATTTATTACTGTGCAAGTTACTAAGTTTCCTCTATTAAACACAGTGTTAAATTTTTTAGTACCACTTAGACTTCTATATTTAAATGATCCTTATAGTGAAATAAATTTGAAAGAAAGAATTACACACTATTAATTAGATAAACAAAGTTAATACATCCTAGTTTCTACTATCCAAAATTTAAAATTTCATGTGTTAAATTTGGATTTAAGTATGAAATTATGGTTGTTGATAAAATTAAAAACCATTCTCAACAAATTTTATGGAAGACTAAATAAATTCTTGATGATTAGTGTTAAAAAAAAGAGGAGAAACTAAATATCTTTTTTACACTTAGTCATTTTTTGTGTTTTTATTTTCAAAAATTTAAATGCTCAAATGAAAATTCCTTCCATCAGTATGTGGAGGATAAAATATAGGTTCCAATGGTGAAATAAAAATTGGGCCCTAAATAGTCCCTGTTTTGACACAAACCTCTTTTCACCAGTCTATTATTTTGCATATATATATGTATATATATATATATATAAAGTTATAAAAGAAAAAAATGTAGTACACAAAATGAGCTGCAAATTTTTTTAAACTTAGGGCGGGGAGGGCCAAAGCCCTACCCCGTGCCCTGATTCATTTCTTCCCCTGCACGGTGAACGAAACCCCCCCACCACTGTGTGTGTGGCATGACCAAGGTAGGTGTTGGCCATGGCCGGCCCACCGCCCGTTGTACCTACACAATGGGATGGGTAGAGGCTAGCCGTGCCGCTCCAATCCTCCCGGCGCCACCGTTTCTCCACTCTCTCCTGAGGGACTTCCACCACCCTGTGGCCATGTTTTAAAATGTACCGCCAGAGTATTCTTGTCACTCTTGAAGCTTCAACTCCTTGCAAATTTAGGGTTTAGAAAATCATTAATAAATGTAAATTTAAAAAGATTTTAGCATTTCGTATGTTATGATCTAAATGGGCATATATAGTAGGTATGTCACCTTGAAGATTTGATTTAGATGTAAATATTAGATTCACTTGTTTGTAGATTAGATTTTAGTTATTCTTAGATTAGATTATTAATAAAAGTTTTCAGTTATATAGATTAGATTTTAAATCTTACATTTGATTTGCTAAATATTGCATTAGATTTTTGAATATAATTGTTTTCATAATTAAATTAATTGGATAGTTAGTATCTAATTTTAAAGTAAATGATTGGTTTAATTTATTATCTTAAGATTAGGGTTAATTTTATTATATCTAAAAAAATTAAATATGTTAGATATTTTAATTGTTAGGCTTTTGTTTTTTTTTTAAATTAGGGAATGTTGTTAATTATTATACATTAATGTGGGAATTTTAACGTAATTTATTTAATCAATTACCTATTTCATATAATTAACCATTCAATGTAAATACCATTAAGGGGTCATAACAACCCCTTTATCTTCGTGATATACCTCTTTTAGGGGTATTATCGCTACCTTTGCCCAAAATCATGCACGATTGACTTTTGGTCAACCATAGTTAAACTTATTCCGACCATCCCAATTTTCATACTAGGTGTTCCTTGTACCCCTTGGAACCTAGGATTTCAGTTTTGCACTTATCGAACATGGTTGATTTTTAGTCAACTTTGGTGGACTTTTGGTCAACTGCATTGATTTATATGCATGAACCTTCCTTGGGGCTTAGCAGACTCTAGTTGCATATTTTCATGCTTATCAGTGCATAGTTGACTTTTTGGTCAACTTTGGTTGACTTTAATCAACTATCATGATTTGCGTGCGGATCGAAGCGTGTAGCTTAGGGACCCTTGTAGAATGGTTTTGTAAGCTGCTTAGCATAGTTTGACTCTTTTGTTAGTTGTTTTACCTCCTACACCATTTTACGTGCAAGAATTGCCTTTGAGGTAGTGTAGCCATTCTTTAGCATGTAATTTAAAATTTTTGAATGTGTGTTTTTGCCCAACTTTTGGGCATGAAATTAAGACTACATTCACCTTCTCTATATCCAAATTGATTACAATTGTAACAATATCCATTAAAAGATTGAGTGTTAGGACTTACCGGTCGATATCTGCAAACATTTGATGTGTGTCATGGATTTCCATTGTTGTAGCATGTAGGTTTTGATGCTTTTCTTCCTTGAGTACTGTTAGGTGACTTAGATTCTTCTTGTGTGTTCTTGGTCTTTGATGATTCTCCTGTTTCATGTGTACTCCTTCCAGTGTATCCCAATCTAGATGTGTCATTGGTCTCCTTTGACTATTATGTTGTTTGAGGATCTTCAGGATACTATTTGTAATCACCTAAAAATGGTCACTTAAACCCTAGGACCCCAATCTCAGCATTTAATCAAGAAACCCTAACCTTGATTAAACTTAAGTCCTAAATCAAATAGGCAATTATCAAATTCAAACTGATCTGACTTAAACCCTAGGTCCTAATCAATCATCGTACTTGATTAATTAATTAATTCCTAAAATCACATTACATTGGCAAATATATCTTATGTTAATTATTTAATTGATATTATGACATATTAATTAAATAAAAA
>MU228374.1:219466-246599 GCA_018584345.1 Thuja plicata | reverse complement strand
TAACTGTGAACTGATTTTGGAAGTTTCTAAAATAACTGATCAGTCAGTTCAGTCAACTGACTCTCTCGACCAATCACATCGCTTGCACATGGATTGTGCTTCTTCAATTGAATCTGAGCCACTCTTTTATTTCAATCTCGACCGTCGATTCGAGAGAGATTTCTATAAAAGAGAAACTCTTTTCCTTCACAAAGGATCCTGATTTTTGCTAAAGTTATTATGCTGCATTTTCGTCTTAATTATCTTGCATTCTTAGCATAGCTTTTATTGTTGTTTTAATGTTAATCATGCAAATCTAAATCTTAGAGCACATTTCAATTGGTGTATTAAAATGAATATCTGACACTCAATTTGGTGCTTCTAAAATGAATCCTAATTAGTTTTGAATGAACAACAAACTGCATTTGCATTTAGATTAATCATTTATTTGCTTTATCATAGTTTTTAAATCCTTCATTTAGGTTAGTGTGTAGTCACTGAGCTTGCAATGATCTGAGAGCAAGCTCATACTCCTGCCTACTAGGAGGCAACATGTCAATTCATTCACACATGCAGAATGAATTAATCTATATTCATTTCTGTATGTGATTGAAGAGCAATGACTATGTTGAAGTGTTCTGCTAATATGAACTATGATCTCAAACTTAACTACAAAATCATCTACTAAGCAACAGTAAATCAATACTGTGATTAACGATCAATGCATATAAAGTAATGTGTAAATAAAAATAAAAATCCAACACATCCATGCACATTAACATAGATTTTTAACGTGGAAACCCTCATAAGGGAAAAACCACCTTCGACCGGTAACCCAAAATAATTCACTCTTCTGAAGTGAGCTCGGTAAAGAGCCAACCCTATTAAAGGTTACAATGCACACTATTAGGTGTGAGCTGGTTAGAGGAATTATCACCAACAATTCTCCCTTGACCAATCATTCACTATGGGGTCAACAAGAAAACTCTCAACATTCATTTGAATGTCATAATAAAGACTGTTAAGTCCTACTCGGTTAAGAGATTTTTCTATAACAATGGTTAAACTAATAAAGTAATGATCTGACTCAAATACAACTCTATTTGCACATTTTAAGATCTATACTAAGTACATAATACCTTTGATCAATAATCACTTTAGTCTCTCTGATTATTCATACTTTGTTATGCTTGGTACACACTGTTTTCTGTCGCTCGGTGTTGTCTGTAGATCAATTGCCCAGTTTTGTCTTCAACCAGTTTGATCAGTCATGCATGAAGTTAATCTCTTCAACAATATGCATGTGCACATTTTCATGTATGCATGTATGTTTCATAATGAATCTCTTGTCTCTTATATAGATATCATAACTCATTTAATTTACATCCTTAGATTTTGCTGCTTGATCTCCATCATTGAATTTGCCACTTCATCCTTCCTTGGCAGGTATGTCAAAAACACATTTCAATATCCTTCACCTGATCATCTTGAATTTTCATAGCCGTTTGATCAACGTATAAAACATTATCAATTACCTCGAAATCATAAACAATTTTCCATCTCAACATCTTAGTCAGCCTTCGGTTTGTTTTACTTGGTCAATACCATGATGCGTCAGTGACCCCTACCTCGGTTAACACTGTGGTTAGCATACACTATGCTTGCTTGGTATCCATTGTTATGACGTGGTGTATACAAAACTCTTCAATTACCGACTGCATAAACTTTGTTTATTCCAGATCTTGAATCCATAATAGATTTTTTTTACCATGATGATAATTAAATAAGTTGACATCAATGACAGTACATTAACTGAATAGTCTATCATCACATTAGTAACTCGGTTGATCATCAACTCAATGAATTCAAATATACAATTAGTTGTAGTTCATCAATCTCTCCCTTTGGCATTGCTGGAAACACAATATGAAAATGACATAGAATACCAAACTTCATTTCTACAACTATATGCAAAATGCTGTAGCTCTCCATAGCTTGTACATATAATTTGTTTAATCACTACACACCATTAAAACTTACCATGCAGACTCTCTCTGTATATTTGAATCATTTCAATCTTCTCTCCCTGAAATGGATAGATATTTCATTTCTCTCCCTTTCTCTTTTCTCCTTTTGTCGCTTGCAGTGGATAGATAATTCATTGAACCATCTCTCCCTTTGAAAACAATACAAAAAAAAAAATATACAGCTCATCAGTAGCCAGTAATATCTCTAGGTATGTGGTTCAGATAAGGTACCTTACAGTGTACATATATGCAATGTTGGTTCAGTTCTCATTTTGCATCAACATGATTGATATTATGATAAAATCTAGTTTGATGCAACCTCCTAGTCAGCTTAGTGAGCAATAGACAAGGGACAGATCCCTAGTTTATTCTTCAAGTACTCAAATGTATCCTTTGGTAAGGGTTTAGTGAATATGTAAGCTAGTTGTTCTTTTGATTGTACATATTCTAGTGTCACTTGTTTTCCTTGTACTTGTTCCCTCATGTAGTGATACTTTCTAGATATATGCTTTGTTTTTGCATGCATCACTGGGTTCTTAGAAATTTTTATTACACTAGTATTATCACAATAAATTATCACCGGGTCAGTGATCTCTTCATTTATACCTTTCAAAATTTTTTTTATCCATGCAATGTTCGAATAGTTTGCAACAAAAACAACATATTCTACTTCTACAGTTGACTGAGATATGCATCCTTGCCTTTTAATGATCCAAGTAACTAATCTTTCTCCCACAAAGAATGCTCCACTAGTAGTGCTCTTTCTATCATCAATGTTCCCAGACCAATCAACATATGTGTAGACTTTCAGTTCAAACTTGTCATCTTTCTTTTACCATAATCCATAATCTTTAGTTTTCTTCAGATATCTAAAAATTCTCTTTACAATAGTCATATGCAATTCCTTAGGATTAGCAGAGAATCTTTCTACAATTCTAACTGCGTGTGCAATGTTTAGTCTTGTGTGTACAACATACATTAATTTTCCAATCATAGATTTGTGCAATGTTTGATTTACCTCAATTTTATGATCTTCTTTTGTCAATTTTCATCTTGTGACCATAGGTGTACCTACTAGTTTTGAATCTTCCATTTTGAATGTCTTCAGTACTTCCTTGATGTACTTTGATTGAGTAATGTATATGCCTTCATCCTGTTGTAAGATTTGCAAGCCAAGAAAAATTTGTCTCTCCAAACATTAACATTTCAAATTCTTTTCTCATTTCATCAGTGAATGATTTGCATAAGTTATCATTACCTCCAAAAATAATATCATTAACAAAATTTTCAGCAATAAGAATCTTATCATCAGTTCCTCTTTTCAAGTATAAGTTTCTTTTATCACTTGTTGTAACAAATCCAATACTGATAAGCTAGGAGTGTGTTCTTTCATACCATGCTCTTGATGCTTGTTTAAGTCCATACAAGGCTTTGTGCAACTTACATACCATGCTTGTCTGATTAGGATCAACAAAGCCTTCAGGTTTTTCAATATATACCTCTTCTTCTAGTATCCCATTCATAAATTCAGATTTAACATCCATCTGATAAACTTTAAATACTTTGTAAGCAGCATAAGAAAGCAATTTTCTAACTCCTTCAAGTCTAGCAATGGGTGCCAAAGTTTCTCCATAGTCAATACCTTCTTCTTGTGCATACCCTTTGCATACTAGTCTTGCCTTATTTCATGTAACATTTCCATTCTCATTCAATTTGTTTCTGAATATCCATTTGGTGCCAATTACATTCTTATCACTCGCTCTTGGTACTAATGTCCATGTTTTGTTTTTTCTGTATCTTCTCAATTTCTTCATTCATTTCCTTAATCCAATCATCATTTTCAAGTGCTTCTCCAATAGTTTTAGGTTCAAATTCATGAATCAAACATGTGTTATCATTCAACTTACTTTGTTTCATCATGCTAGCTCTCTTATCTCCAATAATCTAATTTTGTGGATGATGTTTTCTTACATATTTTTCAAGTACATGTTCATTTCTTTTGTTCATTTTGTTGTCTAGTTTATGTATGATCATGATATCTAGTTGCAACATCTTCCTGATTCTTTGTTGGTGCATCTTGATGCACGGTAACATTAAACTGTTAGGATCTTCAATGTGATTTTTTTTTGTATTCTTCTGGTTCTCTTTAACTTTCAACATCATTCTTCTTGTTGGGATTATTGGAATGATGTACTGAGAGGGGAGGGGTGAATTAGTACCTCTAAATTTTTTTATGTGGTTGGACCATTAACCTTTGTATCATCAGATTTGTATATTCCTATCTATTTGTTCATCTTTCTATATGTATGTGAAATCATAATATAAGCTCCTTACATGTGTAAACATTCATGAAAACAAATAACACAACACATGATATGATATTGCAGAAAACTCCTGTTAGGAAGTAAAAACTAGGGTGGGGATGTCTACCCACAAAGCTTCACTATCTCTAGATAAGAAGGGAGCTGGTAAAGGCTTACAATTGATCACTTATAATGATCTACCCTGTTAGGAGTATTAGAGTGGAGACCTATTAAGATCTACTTTGTTTGAAGCTTTAGCAACACTGTTAAGTGTGCACTCTGTTAAGAGATTTATCAAAGAACTGTTAAGTCCACCTTCTACAAAAGGATTTCTGTTGTGATGCACTTGTTAGAATACAACTACAATATAAATGTTGATCTGATAGTGGATGCAATCTCTAATTGCTAATAACAGATCCTGTATAGCTTATAATGTATATGTAACCACCTTGAGTAATTGAATAATACCTTTACTCTACTCATCAGTGGCCTTTCTGTGTTCTTGATAACTGATTTGATCTGTTTCTAAACTTTGCATGAATTCTCTTCTGCTGCTTAGATGATCTCCATGACTACTATCATTTATCAACTGGTTAAAAGTCTCTCGTATTACAAATGATTGAAAATCTATTTATACTAGTTTCTAGCTCTATTCTTGATTCACGCTTTTCAAATTAACTCTAGATCCAAGGTTTACAAATTGACCTTGATCTTTAGTTAGATATGTTTTAGATCCATTAGGATGCTTTAAAACATTTTCAATATGCTTGCTTATCCCTCAAGTAAAGATTTAAAATAAATAAAAACTCTATAAATAGAATTATAATGTTTTATCTGACGTGTAAAGTCAGATCCACTTTTTGCAGGTTCTGTAACTGACTATCGGTTCTGATGGTCGGGCTACTCTGTCAGTCTATCAGTTTTCTACTCCATCGGTGTCCCTTATTTGAATTGTTTGTCAGACATGCCTTTTCTGCTTTGTCGGTGATGTTCTTAAAACTGTATCGTCAGTTATGCTTGTCATCGGTTTGACTCTTGTCAATGTTCTTCGGGCAATTATATACTTAGCATTTTCACGATAGACACTTTCATCTCATCGGGTATGATTTTTGTCTACCAGTCATGCCTATACCGATGACCTTTATCATATTTTTCCCTTTAAGTATACTAATGTCAAAACTTAATGTCATCAATCTCCCCCTTTGACATTAGTATCAAAAACTGATATGTGCAACATAATTGATGTATTAGTATGTACACCTGTGTATACTTCTTCCTTAGTCATGAAATGAATCCCCCTATGCATATGCCGGTAAGTGTAAGTGTATGTACATATCTATCCTTTCTGTACATACATTTTACATTTCCTCATATAGTATATTGTACATATGTTATACATTCCTCCTTTTTCTACTAAAGTATATTGTACATATGTATACATTCCTCCTTTTTTGATAATGAGGGCAAAGGTACTTACAACTTTTCAAAAATGTGAGAGTGTGAGGCTTTGATTACCTCCATAATCTTCTCCCATTTATCCTTTAAATTATCAAGATCCATGTGCTCAAGTGATATCCTTACATGCATGTTGTATATGCTGTCTACCACAGACATTTCTGGGGTTGAGATCAGATTTCTTGCATCTGTAATATGCTGTTGCAGAGTGGTGAGGTTTGGCAATATGTGAGCTTGTAGCTCTGTAACCTCATTTATGAATTGTGTCTCTACATCCCATATCTCTTGTCTCAATCTATTTACCTCTGTGATCTTTTCATGATGCAGCTTTATTGTGTTTGCATCAGAGGTTAAACTTAATGCACTAGCTGTTAGATCTCAATCTAGTTGTGATAGCTTTTCACTATTTTCTTTTGTGAAATTTTTTAGTGTGCACAATTTTTGAACTAAGGTAACAGCTTCAGCAAGCATAGGTTCTAATTAACTTTCTCTTTCAGAGAGCTTTACCTTGATCTCTGCCACTTCTTGGCTGATCTTCTCAACTAGTTTGTGTTGATATTTCATCTCTGCCCGTTCTTCCATTACCTTCTCTGCATCTATATTCTGATTTGTGATGGCATCAGTAAGAACTACTATTTTTTCCATGACTAATATGTCATTCTCTGTTTTGATATCTGGAACAAGTTGATGTAGAATATCCCTTGCCTTATCAAGTGCTTGGGCTTCCCTATATGCCTTTTTCATTTTCTCTTGAATTGCTTTTCTCTGACACATCACTCCAAACTTTTGAAGTGCTTCAATATCTAAAGTAGATACATCCCACTTGGGTATTTCTATTACCTCATCAAGTGTTACAGCCAAGATATCTTTCTTTATTACTTTCTTCTTCTTCTTCTTCAGCTAGGAGGCAGATTGGTGTACTACCATTTGTAAAGCTTGAGATTGGATGGATTTTTTAGGTGAGGGTTGAGAAGATGAAGCATCTTGTTGTTTCTATTCTAAGTCCATTGGTTGGTTTTGTGAAGACGTCTCTTCATTGGCCTTGGGTGTTTCAACATATTTATCTTCCTTTTCTTTCATGCTTTCCTCATGCTTGACTTCTTCACTCTTTTCTTTCTCCTCATCCTTTCTCAGTGTTTCATCTGTTTTATTATCTGCTCCTTTGTCTTTTTTAGTAGACACCTCTTGTTGAGTGTCAGTTGCATCCTTCATCTCTGTATCTATATCTTTTTGAGTATTTGATGCATCTTTATTTTCATCATTACCTATGTCTATGGATATATCATCATCTCTCTTAGATGATTTCTCTTGACTTAATTCAATGTCAATAGCTTGTATCAAAATTTTCATATTGGTTGGTGTATTGACCTCTGCAATGCTAGTAGTTGTATCCTATCAGTTAGTATTACCCCGTGCAATATTAATATATTCATCTTTTTGCACTTCTTCTGCAGGGTCTTTTCCTATAGTGTCATTGATAATGTTATCCAACCATGATTCATCATTGATATCATCAGTTATGTTACCTTTTATTGTCAAATTTACTTTGGTAACCTCTTCTTCATTACTCAAGTCAATATGAATTGGACTTGGTGGAATTTGGCTTTCATTAGTCTAAGTTTTGTCAAGAGTAGTGTCGGGCCATACTTCATCTATAAATTTAGTATGTTTGAGGCTTGCTAGATCACTCTCTTCTTTATCCAATTCCATAGATGATTCATCTTGTATATCCTTGATGATGATGTTTTCCTTCTCTAGGCTAGCTTCCTTAATGGGCTGGTTAAGTATCTTGCACCACTTTTTAATGTTGTCTTGATCAAGATCAATTAGCTTCCCTTTGAGAAATTCATATGCTCTCATTTTTGGTGAGAATTTCTTTTCATACTTCTTCATCATCTCACTTATTGCTTCCTTCTTTGAATCTGAAGGCATAAGAGTAACAAGTACTCTTTCTCTTATTTATTTTTCCTGATGCAGAGCAAATGTCCATCTAGTAGACAATTCGCTGATAGTTCCTTAGGAACGTCATATTCTAAGAATTGTAGTGGAACATAATGGTGTTTGCACATTTCAACAATTATATCCTCTTGAATCTTATTTTGATCCTTTGTACTAAATTTCAACCATTTCCTAATGTTTGGATAAGAAATAGACTGTGATTCAGACATGTTCTTACATATTTCATTAATTGCTTTTGGAATCAAGGATTCTTTCCCTTACTGCACATCTATGTTAGCTTCATCCATAGCTAATTCTTCTAGATCCTATTTTTTCCAAACCCATTTCCTCCTTTTGGTCTGTATTTCCTTAGGTGAGACCGATTTTCTCTTGTAGGTTCTCACTTTTCCTTTCTTAAGTGGTGAAGGAGTTGGTTCCTTTGCAGTTTTTCTTCTTGTTCTTGAAGCGGCTATTGTTCTTTCTTTCTTAGGTGGAGGTGGAGGTGGTGAATCAGACTGTGTACCCTCTGAGTTATTCTTTTCTATTTCTTCACCGATAGGTGACTGACCCTCAATTTCTTCCTTCTTACCTTCTATTTCTTCTTCACCTTCTTCAGTAACTGCAAATTTCTTGGTTAAGTTTTTAACCATTTTGTTCTTCTTGTTTATAATTTTCTTGACAGCAAGATTTGTCTTGATCTTTGGTTTGACTTCTTCATAAGTGCCAAATCTTGCTTGCTTGTTTTCAACTGGTTCTTTCAATAGTGCCTTGATGCACTCAGTGGCTTGTCCTATTTTGATCTCATATTCTAAATGTGATAGCCAAGACTTCCTAGGTATTTCTGGTTTAATATGGGTAAAATTAGTATCTACCATAAAAAATATATCCTCTTTGTATTCTTCTATCAAACTCTCAGGTATCCTAGTTCTTGCTTGCATCTTTTCTTTAAATTCTTTGAAATACTCATTCATTAGGTCATCAAAATCTATACCTAATGACTCTATATGCTCACATATCTGTATGGTTACAGGTTTTCTTGTATCTCATACCACTTTTCCTATAGAAGGAAAGTATTATTCAAAGTAAAATAATATGCACATAATGAGGGAACCAAACTTACAAGTGTTTGTCTTTGAAGATCTTATGGTGTTCATGTTCTCCTCAAGTTGATTTAACAATATCTCTGCAAGATCCATCTTCTTTCCTTGTTTGATGATCTTGTAAGCTGTGCTCATAGTAGTGCTTGCTATGTTGTTCATTCTACTGGCTTGGAAGATCTTGTATCCTACCACACATGCACCAAAATTGAGTTCCTCGTCGGTGATAGTGCTGACCTTGAGAGCTCTTTTGTCTAATTTTGCACCAGTTAGCTTTTCCACTTCCTTCAAAGATGGGTGCTTGTGAGCTTGTAGTTTGTTAGTTGTAGGATATCCAATAACTGCATGAATAACATCCTTTGGTATTTGTTTTGGCTTATTTAGCCAAAATGTATGGTTATGCATTCTGTTGAGAACTATTCGTATCCATTCTATCTTAAAAACTCTGGGAAAGTGTAATGCATTCATGAGACCTTTCACTTCCAGATGCTTGTGCTCTTCTTTCAGGTTTCAAGCTTCATCACAAAGTGCCCTATAGGCATTGTCTAGGTCCAGATCTCCTAATTCTGAGATCTTGCAATGTATATAGGACCTTACATCCTCTACCAACAAAACCCTAGGTGGGATTCTGGAGAATGCTCTGCAATTGTCAGGTTGTGATGCGATTTCTGGGTGCAACTTGTATTTAGGTTCAACACAAGTGCCTCTGCTGATAAGATTGATCATTTTATTCTTATCCTCTTTCAACTTTTCAACTCTTGAAGTAGATTCCATTATTTTTAGAATTTTAGGGCTTTCCATAATTTAAACAGTGCGGTCAGTGAATGCAGGTACTTACTGAATCTCTGTGATTGCTTGTGAATCCTTTGAGTTGAGATGGAATCTTTCTGAGGTCGCACTTCAATTTTCTCTCTAATCGCTCTGCTTGGTTGCTCAAAAATTGCGGGTGTGAAATGAGTTCTTCCGTCACGCTTTTATAACTTTTGTGCCCTAAGTTGTCATTAATGCCCAATAACTTGTTGGTATATAAAGACTGAGTTCATCAGTTGAGGCATAAGTAACATCTTTGGTATAGGCACAAAGTGTTAGGATTGCTAGCAGCTTTGGTGACTTTACCGATGATTGTTGGTAACATGGCGATGACAACTTCTGTTAGCTCAAGGATTATCGATGTCTGGTAGTTTAAATTTAGCGACTTGGATTTTATGTAATGACCAATACATTTCGGTAAGTAGTGTTAAATTTTTTGTGTGTGTTCACTGATGCTAATTTGTACCCATTAACCGATGGTTGTTTTTCAATAATATTACAAGTAACAATAGAGTGCATCTTTAATAATGCTAATTTTGTCTATATGATCAATATATAAATGGATCCGATGCATAATATAACTCTTCATAATGTAGTTCCATACTTACTTGTGCAACTTAGTTGGAGATGGTGATGCCACCAGATCCATTGGATGGGGTGTCATCATTGATATTGCTTTTTCCAGCACCTTTAGTTTTTGTGGCTTTTACCCACATCTTGTTTCTCATCTTCTTGATGTCATCAATGGTGTTTCCATTGGGATAAGTGCTTGTTTCTGTCAGTTAGTCTTTGCAATCTTTTATTACATGTCCAACCTTATGACAGTGTAAACATGCCATACCTAGATTGAACCATCCTCTTGGTTTTCTAGTCCATTTTCTCATACAGTTGGCAGATATATGACCATACCTTCCACATGCTATGAAATTTACCCATGTGTTATAGTCCCAAACATATGAGTTACCTACTCTTGTCGATTTGTAGCCATTATCAGGTTCTTTTGGTGTCCATGCTTTCTTATTATTTTTCCAGCATTCTTGATATGTATGTCCATTCATTTTGTAGGTAGGACAATACTTGTCCATGTAGGTTTCCTTTTTTGGATTTGTCATCTTGGATATGCATTCATATGCATTGTGTCCTTGCTTGTGACATTTATAAAAATTACCAATGAAAGTAGATTATGATTGAGGAATACCTTTGATTTTGTTTCTGTAAATGTTTGAGGTGTGGCCTGGTTTTCCATAGTGATTGCATGATAAACATTCCTTTGATCTGATTGATTCGATGATTCTCCATTGTTGGTGTACCCTATTCCTGTGTAGTTGTTGACTCTTCTTTGACCATCAAGGAAATCATCTATTATTTTATTTCTATCTTCAGCTTTCTTGATCAGTTCATTGTGCTGATTCTAAATTTTGACTTCATGCTTTAGTTTCTCATTCTCTTCTCTTAGCTCACCAATGATCTATATTGTTTTAATGAGTTTAGTACTTAATATGTTTGCCTCTTGACTTATAAGAATAATCTGGTTGGTAATCTCATGGTGATGATCAATAAGTCTTTGAATCTCTGATTCTTTTTCTTGAAGATTCTTAGTGATTTTCCTCTTATCATCAATAGCCAATGTTCTCTCTGATTCAACTTTTCTTGAATCATTCATGACATCAATCATTTTTACCATCTGAGTTTTTTGACCGATTTTCAGCATCTTGATTTGCTCTGTCAGATGTAGATTGACTTCTTGAAGACTTGTGATCTCTTCTACTGATGTGTCTGAGGCTTTTCTTGTTGATGATTCTGCATAATTGAAGTAATCTGGGATCTCCTCTTCTTGATAATCTTTTTCATTAGGCCTAGATGCCATGATCTTTCTTTCATCAAGCAACTTTCTCATGCTTACTCTCGCCTCTTTATACTGCTCATAGTAAATCTGAATTTGCAATTGCTCATTCTCAATAGTCTTGTCCATTCTATACTTTTCCATTGTGTTGATCTTTTCTCTTAAGTCTTTAAGCTTTTCAAGAAAGAGACTTATCTCTGATACCAATTGTTGGGATTATTGGAATGATGTATTGAGAGGGGAGGGGTAAATTAGTACCTCTACAATTTTTTATGTGGTTGGCCCATTAACCTTTATGTCATCAGATTTGTATATTCCTATCTATCTGTTCATCTTTCTATATGTATGTGAAATCATAATATAAGTTCTTTACATGTGTAAACATTTATGAAAACAAATAACACATAACACATGATATGATATCACAGAAAACTCCTGTTAGGAAGTAAAAACTATGGTGGAGATGTCTACCCACAAAAATTCACTATCTGCAGATAAGAAGGGAGCTGCTAAAGGTTTACAATTGATCACTTTTGATGATCTACCCTGTAAAGAGTATTAGAGTGGAGACCTGTTAAGATCTACTTCATTTGAAGCTTTAGCAACACTGTTAAGTGTGCACTTTGTTAAGAGATTTATCAAAGAACTATTAAGTCCACCTTCTACAAAAGGATTTATGTTGTGATGCACTTGTTAGAATGCAACTACAATATAAATGTTGATCTGATAGTGAATGCAATATCTAATTTCTGATAACAGATCTTGTATAGCTTACAATGTATATGTAACCACCTTGAGTGATTGAATAATACCTTTACTCTGCTTGTCGGTAGCCTTTCTATGTTCTTGATAACTGATTCGATCTATTTTTGAACTTTGCATGAATTCTGTTCTGCTGCTTAGATGCTCTCCATGGCTACTATCATTTATCAGTTTATTACAAGTCTCTCATATTACAAATGATTGAACATCTATTTATACTAGTTTTTAGCTCTATTCTTGTTTCACACTTTTCAAATTAACTCTAGATCCAAGGTTTACAACTTAACCTTGATCTTTAGTTAGATATGTTTTAGATCTGTTAGGACACTTTAAAATATTTATAATATGCTTGCTTGTCCCTCAAGTAAAGATTTAAAACAAATAAAAATTTGATAAATAGAATTATAATATTTTATTTTCCATGTAAAGTTAGATCCACTTTTTACGGGTTTTGTAACTGATTGTTGGTTCTGATGGTCAGGCTGCTTTGTCAGTCTATCAATTTTTTGCTTCATCGGTGTCCCTTATTTGAACTATTCATCGGGTATGCCTTTTTTTCTCTGTCGATGATGTTCTCAAAACTGTATCGTCGGTTTGACTCTTGTCAATGTTCGTTGAGCAATTCTATACTTAGCATTTTCATGGTAGACATTTTCATCTCATTGGGTATGCTTGCTGTCCACTAGTTATGCCTATACCGATGACCTTTATCATGTTTTTCCCTTTAAGTATACTAATGGAAAAAATTAATGTCATCACTTCTCAGCAAATTCATCAACTCTTACATTTTCACTGTTAATGATCTTGTTCGAAGACTTGTTCAAACATTTATAAGCTTTTCTCATAGTAGAATATCCTAGAAATATTCCTTCATCTTTTGAATCAATTTATCATTTCTATCATCTTTTAGAATATAGCATCGACTTCAAAATATTCTAAAGTAACTCACATTAGGTGTGTATCCATACCATAACTCATAAGGTGTCTTGTTTGAATCTTTCTTCAGTTGTACTTATTTTAATGTGTATACAACAATACTAACAACTTTCCTCCAGTAAACTTGTGTAACATTCTTTTCAATCATCAATGTTCTAGCACAATCCACAATGGATCTATTTTGCCTTTCAGCAATCCCATTCTGCTATGGTGTCCTTGGTGCAGAGACTTGTCTCTTAATTCCATGCTCATTACATAAGTTAGTGAAATCATCAAAAACAAATTTTCCTCCTTTATTTGATTTTAAAAATTTTAGTTTTTTACCACTATCTTTTTCCACTTTAGATTTGTACCATTTGAACATCTTAAATGCTTCAGTTTTTTCTTTTAAGAACATGACAATCATCATTCTAGAATAGTCATCAACAAATAAAATAAAGTATCTATCACTATAATAAATCTGTGCTCTCATAGGTCCACATAAGTTGGTATGAACCAGTTCCAAAATAACATTAGATGAAATTTTTTAGCTCTTAAAACAAGATTTTGACATTTTTCCCATTTGACAATTCTTGCACATGACATGGTCAGGTTTAGATATGCTCGGCAAGGCTCTTACTTTTCTTTTCTTACTGATCTTAACCATGTTGTCAAAATTCACATGACATAACCTCTTATGCCACAACCACACATCTTCATTTCGAGCCATCAAATAAGAAATTTATGCAGAGTCAAGATAGAATAGATTACCTTTTGATTGTTCTCCTATGCCAATTGACTTTATGATTTCATCATATATTTTAGCTTTTCTATTCTCAAATGAAACTCGATGACATGTGCTATTTAACTATGAAACACTCAACATATTATAATTAAGTCATTTCACCCAATATGAATTGTCACATTTGATCATATTGTTTAGCAATATAGTACCTTTTCCTTTCACTTGACAAGGTGTATCATTTCCCATTCTAAAAGATCCATCATTATAATGCTCAAGAAATTCAAAATTTTCTTTATCTCCAGTCATATGATGAGTACAACCACTGTCAATAATCCAAACGTCATTCTTGCTAACCTTAGAAATAAGTTTTGTTTCAACATACCTCTCATCTTCTTTTGAATCTTCTTTCATAGCTACAAACACTGACTCAATATCTTCATCAGTGTCGGTGTCGGTGTCTTCATCTTTATTTTCAACAAGGTAATATGCTTTCTTACCTTTGTCTTTTTAATCTCGATTACTCCTTTTGTCATACTATCAGTTACTTCTATATTCTTGATCATCCTTTCTGTCATTAGATCTTTCATTGTTTCTTTCATCATTTTTCTTGTTAGGGCATCTAGTAGCAAAGTGTCTAATTTCTTTACAATTAAAGCATATCAAAGGTAGTTTACCTTTATATCTTCCTATACCTTTATGCAATATTCTAGCAATTAATGCTTCAAGTTCATCAAGTTCTCTCTCATCATTGTCACTATCACTATCATTTCTTATCATGCGTTTGTTACCATATTTACTAATTTTCAGAGATGACATAAATGTAGACTCAACAGTAGGAACAACACTGTTGTCAAAATTGTTCAGCTCAAATGAAATCAGTCTATCGACTAGACTATCAATTGTGATATTATTTTCAGGTGCTTCTCTTATTTGATGTACTACAGAGACTTTAATAACATAAATAGGCAATGAAGTTCTGAGAATATTACTTACAATAGTGTCTTCATCTAATTTTCATGCCCAAAACTAGGGTAAAACACACAAACAATTTTTTTTTTTAGAACACAAGTACATACAACTAATAATGGATGTGTTGTGGAAAGGTGATAATATGGTGAAGGTAGTCTTCGAGTTGTAAGGTATATTTATAAATTGAATTAAGGTCATGCCACATACGGATGCAGAGTTGGAGCATCAACTTGTTACAGGGGTTACATGAACTCTTGGGTTAGGTTAAATTAACTATAGTTTTATGTTTAACCATGTGTAGTATCATGATGTTAATTTAATTGTTAAGAACATATGTTGAATTAGGTTGACCAGGTTGACCTAGCAATTACTTTAATACTTAACCTAGATTACAACTTTATCCATTTAAATCTAGTGCCAATTCCCTTTCAACCTTAGCTACTTATGAAATTTAAAGTAACCCTTAGACATGATCCTTGATCAATCAAGTTTACTAAAGAAAAAAAATATTTCAACCCTAAAACATTTAAAAGTCAGTTAATTAACCCTATCTACATAACATCTATAAACAATCCCGATATAACTTTTTCACACACATTAGTTAAATATATAAAAGAGAACTAAATTAATTACAAGAATTAATATGTATAACCTTTCTTAACTATCCTTGGACCCACTTAAACATATATATTAAAATATCCCCTAATATAAAGACTAATTAAATTCTACTCCCTTTTTAAAAAAAAAAACATACATGAAACATTTACCATTTATCATAATTAACATTTAATAACAAACTCACTATACAAAAAAATAACTAATTAAAATTTAACAATCAAAATCTAAACTAATTCCTAACCACTAATATCAATTTTAATTAAATTCTCCCCTTTTAAAAAAAACACATGCAACCGTAGTCCATTAATCCCCTAATATAAAATTAAATTAACCTTTAATAAAAATAATTAAATTAACCTCTAGTAAAAAATTAAATTAGCCTCTAACCCTTTTGGACATATGAGCAACATATTTTAATTATCATAATAAAATTAAATTAACAACTAAATAATATTAATGATTCATTTTAAATAATTAACCATTGTATAAAATAGACTATTATTCTAAAAAGTTGATTCCATACTAATTAAATCTAAACATGTTAAAAAAAATTCTATTAATTACTAATCCTAATCAGCTAATCTAACTAACCCTACTAATCTAAACCTATTCACCTACCAAGCTATCACATCACCCCTATCCCCAAGCCCCACTTGCCAAGTGGGTGGGGTGATAGAAATCCCAAATCTACCTAAGGCTGCGTGAGTTATGCAAGAAGAGCCTTTTTGAACAAGGCATGCACATGCTCCAAGGTTGAGGTGGTCCCCACCTCAAGGCTTCCCCATTCCAATGCAGCAAGAATCATGTTGAAAATTTTATGTCAAGTCAAAACTAATGGAGGCAAGGAAATTTTGCATGGTATGGGAGGCTTTCTTGTTATAGGAAATATGCATTGATTCCCATGTCAGACCTCAACATCCTACGCATGGTGGTAAGAGGGTAAGGAAGGAGTATGTGGGTGGGACCCATGAGGATGCAATAAAAAAGCAAGACTTGCTTGCATTAAAATCATCTTTTTTTGTGTTTATTAAATATGACCACTGCCACTACAAACCTGCACCCATTTATGGGAAGGGGAGTGTTTAGAAAGTTATTTAAGAAATCTTTTATTAATTTAGAAATTAGTAATTAACAACAAGGTTATGTTAGGGAGTTAGTATACTAACTATAATTAGGAAGAGCATCTTGGAAAGGGAATATTCTTTGTGGCAAAGAGAATTATTTCCCTTCCCATACAAATTTCAGAGAGTATTTTTGCTCTAAAAATATGGAAAGTGTCATGGGTATAATTTGGTTTTAGCTTCTATCATATTGATTTCTTAGTTTTATTAGTGGAGTAGTTTATTGTATGCATTTGAATTATTTTATTAGTGCAATACACTAAGTGAACTATAAATTGAATATTAGTATTAGTTGATTTTTTTTATTAATATACTAACTTGTTTGATTTACTATTTTTATCAAGTTTATCTTTCCTTCTCAAGAATTAAGGTTGCAATAAAATTTTTGAGGTAGAGTGTTGAGCCTATTGAAATAAAATATAGATTTCCAAAGGAAGAATGGAGTATTTTTAACTTGAAAACTTACAATCAAATACATTATAGAGATTACAAGATTCATAAATTCACAGGATTTTATATGCTATGAAAACTATTACATAATGAATAAGAGCTCTTCACATCTTACTTGATAAAACTTTCAATATGGACATTACAACACTTGACAAGAAATGAATCTCAATACAAAGGAGTAACCATGCAACATTAAAGTTGCTCTCACACAACTACACCAAAATAGAGATTTCTCCCAAGCTTTTCCACAATCATCTTGAATTCAAAACCTACAAATACATGAGGAGAACCATGAGAAGATCACCTTCTATCCTAGGTCTCAAGGATACCACCCCCAAACTAGGAGAATTGGTAACAAACGGGTGACAATCACACATCCACATACATGAATACAACAACAAAGAACACCCTCCCAAGGTTTGCACAAATGGTTTCACCATGAACCTATAACAAGGGGTGAAGGTGTATTTTCATGTAGGAGAATTCCAAAATTATGCATACCAATAACATGTCTCTTCAAGGCTAAAACCACATACATCTTTCCATCCAATCTTCTCCTTATCTCCCCCAAAATTAGGATCAAATACAATGGCATGCAAGGGCCCACACACCTTGCATTTTTTTCCCTCTTCTCTCCATGAGAAGAGACTCTAAACTATCATGGAATCCAACTAACCTCTTTCCCCATACATGGCCACTTCTTCCCTATCCAAGGGTGAGTAAT
This sequence comes from Thuja plicata, assembly GCA_018584345.1. Classification (NCBI taxonomy): domain Eukaryota; kingdom Viridiplantae; phylum Streptophyta; class Pinopsida; order Cupressales; family Cupressaceae; genus Thuja; species Thuja plicata. The sequence continues at coordinate 228,843 of MU228374.1, read as the reverse complement.
GCCGTCACACCCTTCATAAAAATCCTGTATTCAAAACAAATATAAAACCATAAGCAAGAATTCAAACACAAAATCCCATTTCCTTACATAAAAATAATACAAATACATTTCACATATGCAAGAGAATGAAAAGAAACATACAAATCTACTTGCAACAAAATAAAGCACTTTCATGGCAATGGAGACCAACCTTCACAATGTGTTATGACAAATAAATTTTGAGAAGAGCCCAATCCCTTATTCTTTTCTAATCCAAACCCTAATGTCTCTAAAATTAGAGAGTGGGTGAACACCCACTAACTCTACCAAGGGCCTCTAAAAAGACCTCCAATTTCTACCCACCCACCCACATTAAATTTAGACTTGACGCTAAAGTCCTTTGGCTTTTCATTGTCTCCTATCATAAATTCCAGATTGGAAAGGAGTGTGGGTTTGGGTAAAAAGATCAAGACTTACTCCATTTTCGAAGCATGTGAAAAATGGGTCATAAAATAGGTCACCAAGGCCACTAGGGGGTTCTAGATGTGTTAAAAACATTTCTAAACCATACCCCTATCACTAAGGTACTAGGATTTTTCTAAATTTGACCCTTAGGACCTCTTTTTGGCCTCTAAAAGTGGCTAGAAAAGAATTAAATCTAAATGATCAATTTGGTGGAACTTTGCAAGCATCTCTAACAAGGGGTTTAATTAGGTTCCTAATGAATCAGTTAGGCTTAGGTTTACATTTCCAACCTTAGTAGACATGTCATTACATAACACATAATGAGTGTCAAGTGACACTATAAAATGACATAATACAACATTGACATGTCACTAATTACATAATGAAAACACCTAATACATACATACAATTTTATGGTCACGAATAAAATCACTTAACAACGAGGCTCGAACCTCTTCATTAGGTTCAACCTTGGCTTTACAGTGTGCACATATGGTTGGTTACTGATTCTCTGATTGATTCCATGGTTCTCTTTCCTGCACACTAAAATCGAGCATCAGTAGTCTAAGATAATAAAATCACATGCAATATACATATTCAATTCATACTTAGCAACATTAATCAATAAGCAGAATTAAATTCCTAATTACAATTTTCATGTAGAAATGTTTAAAACATAATAATTCCATAATCATCATGACATAACATCCATGAAATAATCAAGTCTAATCATGATCTGATCTTCTCATCAATTCACCTATCTAAAGATGTATAATCAAAATCAGCCACATGTTCTAGGTCTAATCCATATCAGAATGTAATCCATATAATATAATCATCATCATAAACATAATATCTCGGGTCTCTGTCAGGATAATCAAAAAGTGTATCAATGTATAAAAATAAGTGTATCAACTGAGCTATGATGGGTTGGGGTGAGGCCTCACATCCTCCCCCACTAGGCATGAGCTTCCTCCTAGAGTTCATCAAAAAGATATGGGTACTGAGATCTCATCTGTGCTGCATCCTCCCATGAAGCCGCGACCTCATCATAACAATTCCACTGGACCCTAACCTGGTCCATATCTCATCCTCGAAGTGCAAGGGTCCGTCAGGATATAATACGAATGGGCTCCAGTGCTAGTTGTCTGTCTGACTCCACCTACAAGGCATCGCAATCTATCACGTGATACTCATCATAAATATATTTTTGTAACACAGATACATGAAACACATTGTGGATGTGTGAAAAGATAGGTGGAAAGACTAAATGGTAGGCAACTAGTCCTATCCTCTCAAATATCTCAAAAGGTCCAACAAAGCGAGGCACTAACTTTGAGCCCTTTCCAAAATGGATTGGAATCTTATGCGGGTGCACTCTCAAGAATACCCTATCTCCAACCATATACTCATGATCAACCTGCTTTGCATTTGCATACTTCTTTTGTCGATCCTGAGCCTCTCTAAGATGCTGTCTAATCAAGACTACCTACTGCTCCATATCCTTGACCAACTGGGGTCCAATAGATACTCTATCCTTGATCCTGTCCCAACTCAGTGGTGTCCTGCATGGTCTACCGTACAAGGCCTGATATGACAGCATACCTATAGAAGAATGATGCCCATTATTATAGGAAAACTTGAGCAGATGTAGGTATTCCTCCCACTTGACCTAATGGTCCATCACATACATATGTAACATATCCTCTAACACCTGGTGAACCTTCTCTGTCTGTCTATCTGTTTGAGGGTGATATGCCATACTAAAATTTAGTCTAGTGCCCAACGCTGCTTGTAACTCTCTCCAAAAAGCTAATGTGAACAAGGAGTCTCTATCAGAGATGATCTTACGGGGAATGCCATGAAGTCTGACAATATCTCACCAAAAGACTTGAGCTACGTCTCATGTTGTGAATGTAGTACACATGGGTGAGAAGTGGGCAACCTTGGTCAATGTGTTGTGTATCACCAAGATGGCATCATGGAGGTGAGAAGACAGAGAGATCAATAATGAAGTCCATAGATATAGTATGCCACTTCCACTTGACAATCTCACGTGGCTATAGGAGTGCACCTAGATGACTGTGCTCTGCCTTCACTCTCTGGTACTCTAGACATCTAGCAACTATGCTGGTAATATGCAATCTCATACCCGGCCAATGATACAACTGTCTCAAATTGACATGCAACTTCTTGACTCCTAGATGATCTGTATAAGGTGCTCTGTGAGCCTCAAGGACAATAAACTCTCACAAGTCACCTATAGAAGGTACATAGATGCGTCCCCTATGACGTAGAAGTCCATCAAACTCTAAAGAATACTTTGCAAATATCCCCTCAAGGGGTCTCTGAGAATGGATAAACTAACAAACCTCCACATATAATCCATCCTCTGGCAAGTGATGCAAAATGCACTCCCTCAAATCTATACTAGAAGTCATAGATGAGAGCTCATGTCGCCTCCTACTCAAGGAATCTGCAACTACATTCTCCTTCCCTTTGATGTAATGAACATCAAAATCATACTCACACAAAAACACCATCCATCTCCTCTACCTAAAATTAAGATTGGGCTATGTAAAGATATACTATAGGCTCTGGTGATCTGAATAAAGCTCAAATTGGTGACCTTGAAGGAAGTGTCACCATCTCACTAAGGCATGAACCACCACTATGAGTTCTAGGTCATGATTAGGATAATTAAGCTTGTGAGTCTTTAGCTTCCTAGACTTGAAAGCTATAGGATGACCCTCCTACATAAGGACTACTCCTAAACCATCCAATGAAGCATCCGTACATACAACAAAATTTTATAAAGAATCTGGCGCTAATAAAATTAGTGCACTAGTGGGGTCTCTCTTGAGCTCCTAGAAAGCCCTCTCACACTTCTCTATCCATTCATACTTCTTCCCTTTTCTCTGAAGGGAGGTGATGGGATGAGCTACTCTAGAAAATTCTACCATGAAGCGTCTGTAATATCCTACTAAGCCCATAAAAATTTTGACCTTAGTGACACTGGTGGGTGATGGCCAATCCATAATGGCTCTAATATTTGATGCATCTATATAGATCCCATCACCGGATATAACATGACCAAGATAATACACCTCGGGTCTAAAGAAGGCACACTTTGACAAGCTTCCATATAACTTATTCTCTCTCAAACATTGCAGAACCTATCTCAGATGCTCCTCACGCTCCTCATTGCGAGAATATATCAGAATGTCATCAAAGAAAACTACCACAAATTTATCTAAGAATGTATGAAATACTCTATTCATGAGGCTCATGAACATAGCTGGAGCATTCATGAGGCCAAATGAAACTACTGTGAACTCATAATGACCATACCTCATGCAAAAAGCAGTCTTGTGGATATCACTTTTCACAATCCATAACTGATGGTACCCCGACTTCAGATCTATCTTCGAGAACACTCAGGCACCCTATAACTGATCAAACAAATCATTGATCCTGGAGAGTGGGTATCAGTTCTTAATTGTTACTTTATTCAACTACTGATAATCAATGCACAATGTAAGTGATCCATCCTTCTTCTTCGCAAAAATCACTGGTGCATCCTAAGGTGATACACTAGGTCAGATATGCCCTTTCTCCAAGAGGTATTCTAACTAAATCTTGAGCTCATTGAGCTCATGTGTGGTCATCCTGTAAGGTGCTTTAGATACGGGCTCAGCTCCTGGTACAAGGTCTATGTGAAAATCAACTACCCTAGGTGGAGGCATACCAGGTAGCTCAGTAGGAAATACATCTGCAAAATCTTGAAGAATAGGATAATCCTTGAGTGAAGGCTCCCCCTCTGAATCCTCCTCTCTATCACTAATGGTGATGTAAAACAAGTGACATCCCTTCCACACACACCGCCTAATCTCCATAGCAGAAATCATGCAAAGGGATACATGTCTTTGTAATCCAAATATCACCATAGAAGTACCATGATCATCAACACACTCAACCCTCTTCTGATAAAAATCCATCTTGGTGTTGTAGGCATATAGAAAATCCATGCCAAGGACTACATCATAAGAACCTAGAGGGGTAATACGGAGATCAGTCATCATGATTAAGTCTCCAATCTGAATGTGATAACTGTGAACTAAGGAACTAATAGATACTCTATCTCCTGAAGCTAACTTGACCTCCCAACTGAAATCCTATCTAACTACCACTAGCTTGCAACACTCCACTACATAGGGAGATATAAAGGAGTTTGTGGCTCTTGAATCGAACAAGACAGAAACACTAATACCCTGAATCATACTTGTGGCCTCTATGACCGTGGCCTAGTGCTCTTCCTGGCGGTTATCAACTGTTGCAAAAAATCTATGGGATCTACGCATATCTCCAACTATAGGCTCTGAGTAAGCCCCTCTTTGACCACTGGTTGACTATCCCTATGAGCACTCTCTCACTATATGACCCATACCACCACAAGTGTAACATGGCCCTTGGGTTTGAATTTGAACTCCTTATGATCTAGACTGCTGTGGTCCTCCGGTCCTACTAGAACCACTGTAACCACCCCTAGAGGACTATTGAGTCCTAGCTGACTGTGTCTGAGGGGTCTGTGTTCTCTGATCCTATCTAGGACCCTGAGACTGCCACTATTTGGGCTTAAAGCCCTGATAACCCTGTGAAGGCCTCTGTCTAGAATCCTACTGAGATCTCTACTGCTGAGACTGTTGACCCTTAAAGGATCCTATTGAGTGATTCTATTTCCCTTTCCAAGGGGGTCTCTACTGTCCTAACTACTAGGAAGAGGGGTTTTGATGCTGAGACTGATCCTGGGACTCTTGTCTAGTATGGATGTCCTCGACTACAAGTGTTATCTCAACTGTCTCTCTGAATGTGGTAGGAAAGGCTAGGCGTACTGTGCCCTAAAGAGACATATTAATTCCCTTTATGAAATAGTGGATATGCAGTTTATTGTCCCTCATGTAATCAACATATGGAAGGAGCTCAAGAAACTGACTGTCATACTGGGCAACTTTGAGGCCTCTCTGCTAGAGATCATGGAACTCATCTATCTATCTTTGTCTGAAATGCTCAAAGAGATACCTCTCTTGAAATCAGGCTACAAAAGAATTTCAAGTGAGTGTGTTAATACTCACTCCACCTATGGACACCTCCTGCTCCCACCAAGTGGAAGCCTTCTCTTGTAGGAGATAGACTAAAATTCATGCCTTTAGATTAATCCCATAAGGGTGCAATCCAAAACATCACTGTAAACTCTATAACTAGGCCTCTGCTATTGACCTATCAGTGGATCCCAAAAACAAGGGTGGCTGGAGTTACAATAACTCTCATATCTCATCTCCAACATCTCTAGGGGGTCTCTCTTTGGCACGTATCTCATGCTCACATGGTATTACAACCCGATAAACTGACTCACCCTCCTGATCATCATGACCCTCAAGAGACCTGGGTGAGGGACTCCTACTTCTCTCTCTGCTAACTGCTCTATCATCTTCTAAAATATGTGCTTCCCTTTCAGGAATCTGATGCTGAATTATGGGTGGTAGTCTTTGCTGAATTACCCCAATCAGATTTTGGAGAACATCCAAAATATCTTGGTTAGGGTTTTGAGGTGGTGGAGGTGGTGGATCCTCCTATTCTGCCCCAACATTTTCAGCTCTATGACATCTACCTCATCGGGTAGCTCATGTGACGGTAGGCATCCTACACAATAATTTAAGTTTAAATGAGTTGAAATGTAATGGGTTAGGTTTCTAGTGTCAAAACATGGCTCTGATACCAAAATGTCATGCCCAAAACTAGGGAAAAACAAAGATAATTTTATTTTTAAAACACAAGTACATACAACTAATAATGGACATGTTGTGGAAATGTGATAATATGGTGAAGTTAGTCTTCGAGTTGCAAGGTATATTCATAGATTGAATTAGGGTCACACCACATATGGATGCAGAGTTGGAGCATCAACTTGTTACATGGGTTACATGAACTCTTGGGTCAGGTTGAATTAACTATGGTTTTATGTTTAACCACGTGTAGTATCATGATGATAATTTAATTTTTAAGAACATATGTTGAATTAGGTTGACCTAGAAATTAATTTAATACTAAACCTAGATTACAACTTTATCCATTTAAATCTAGTACCAATTCCATTTCAACCTTAGCTACTTATGACATTTAAAGTAACCTTTAGACATGATCCTCGGTCAATCAAGTTTACTAAAAAAAAAACCATTTTAACCCTAAAATATTTGAAAGTCAGTTAATTAACCCTATCTACATAACATCTATAAACAATCCCAATATAACTATTTCACACATATTAGTTAAATACATAAAAGATAACTAAATTAATTACAAGAATTAATATGTATAACCTTTATTAACTATCCTTGGACCCACTTAAACATATATATTAAAATATCCCCTAATATAAAGACCAATTAAATTCTACTCACTTGTGTTTTAAATTTTTTTTTTTGTCTGTGTGTTTTGCCCTAGTTTTGGGCATGACAGTAATCCATGAATATCATTCATAACCTCCTTGATTCGGTTACTATAGTGTGATATGTTTTCTCCTTATTTCATTCTCATGTCATCAAACTTTCCTTTGAGACTTTCAGCTTTATCTCTTTGCACATTTACATCTCCTCCATGAACTAGTGTAAGCATGTCCCACATCTTCTTGGTTGATGTACATGTCTTGACATCCTCAAATTCAACATCATATAGTGAAGAAGAAAGCTCTATCATCATAGTATTATGTTCATGTCTTTCTCTCAGCTGATCAATAGTCAAAGGTCCAATAGGTAAGTTCAACTCAGTATCCAAGTGTTGCATGACATAATTTCCAATCCTTGACAGATATAGTCTCATTCTACTCTTCCATGTTGAGAAGTTTTCCTTATCCAGCTTAGGCACATCTTTCTTATACATCTTGTGATCTTTAGCTTAAGTCCTTTAAAAATTTCCTTCTAAGCATTGTATGCTCTGATACCAATTGTTAGATAATTGAGAGGGGGGGGGGGGTGAATCAGTTAGTTCTAGTTATTGTATGGTCCCAAATACTCCTAGATGTATATAAAAACAATTTCAAACATATAAATCAATTCGGTGAAATATGAACTATGATCTCAAACTTTACTACAAACTCATCTACCGAGTAGTAGTAAATCAATACTGTGATTACCGATCAATGCATATAAAGTAATGTGTAAATAAAAATAACAATCCAACACATCCATACACATTAACACTTATATTTTTAACATGGAAACCGTGCTAAATGAAAAACCACTTGGGACCAGTAACCCAAAATAATTCACTCTTCTGAAGTGAGCTCGGTAAAGAGCCAACCCTATTAAAGGTTACAATGCATACTGTTAGGTGTGACTTGGTTAGAGTATTTATCACTAAAAATTCTCCCTTGACTAATAATTCACTATGGAGTCAACAAGAAAATACTCAACATTCATTTGAATGTCATAATAAAGACTTTTTTATTAAGTAAAACAGGTTTATAGGGTGCTTGAAACCCAATACAAATCTTAAGAACAGAAAGTAAGACCAGACAAAAAAAAACAAAACCAAAAAAAAAAACAGGCCAACACCAGGTCCACAGCTAAAAACAAACTAAACTGCTAAAAAGAAAACAACACATAGGGACAACCAAAAGAGCTAGGGAGCACAATCAAGAGATGTTGCCGAGAAGGCTAGCCACTTTGGACTCAAGGATCTCCATCTTTCTAATAGATTCCTTTATCTTTTGGAGATCAGTTAGAGTATCATTCTCTTTCTTTTTCTTAGAACTAGCCCTAGTCCTCTTTCTAGGTCCCTCTTCAGGCTTCTATTCTTTTTCCACGCTATTTTTTGCCACATCTGTTCCCTCAGGTTTTTCTTCTATTTTTTCAATGAGAACCTTGATATGCTTATTGGAGGATTTCAGGATGTTGAAGCTCTACTTTGCAATGCTTTTAAGAGTCTCCTCAAACCTCAACATTTTTTCCTCTATCTTACTGACCTTGGTATTTAGACTCTTCTGATCTTTAGCAGTGGTTTCACCATTGATGATTTGTGTCCCTTTTTCTCTATTCTTGAGCTCCCCCACTTCATGGAATAACCACTTGATAGACCTGTAGTTGTCCAATATGTTATTCCTGGCATTGTTGAGAAGGTTGAGCTCCATTTCCCTCAAATTTTCACTGAGAACCACCATTTCCAGGTCAATCAACTCCTCATACTTTATCCTGCTATCCTCACCTTCGATAACTTTGAGATTAATGACTTCCTTGGTTATCCCCAGTTTGACAGTCTTAACATCAAAGTTATGCCAAATCATCTTCCTCCCCTACGCAGACACATAGCAATAATAATCATTGTCCTTCCCCTTCTCTTTCACTAAGATGTGGGGATCAGATAACTGGGGAGAAGGTTTTTCCTAGTTAGTGTCACCATGCCCATCTTAGTGTCACAAGAGACAGGGGTATTTCTATGGGTCCGATCATCAAGAGTATTCTATCTTGTGCTTTCTTCCCTGTTCTTGCTCTTTTATTTTAGTACTTCACAATAGTGGTATCCCTTTTCTTTTTCCTTTCCTATAGGATATCTCTTCCTCATCATCAATTTTCATGCCTTCCTCATTATCGTTATACTCCTCCTTAGTAGAGATCATAGTAGTATTATATTTATTGGAAGGGGTCACCATTTTATCTTTTTTGATAGTATGAATACTGGCAGTTCTCTTCTTAGAGGAGGATCCAATATTTTTCTTCTTGACCCTCAGAGTGAAAACCCTCATTGTCTTAAGTCTTGTTGGAATAATGATACATTTGGCATCAGTGAATGCACTTAGTGAAAACACTTATTCGGTTTTGAATGCTTACCGAGCTCATCACTCAGCCCACAGCCTATACCGAGCATTCAGTAAAGCTCAC
>MU228374.1:198217-212529 GCA_018584345.1 Thuja plicata | reverse complement strand
AACAAGGTGGACCTAGCAGTCCAAATTGCTTCTAATAGGGCAGATCATCAGAAGTGATCATTGTAAGCCTTAACCGGCCAACTTTATACTGCAGTACCAAAGTTTTGTGGGTACCATCCCCACCCCAGTTTTACTTTCTATTTGGAAGGTTTCTGGGTTACCAATCTTTATGTTATGTGTTATGAATGATTACATTTTCATGTTTCCAGTAGATTAGATGTATGAATGGTTAAAGAATATAAATGTGCAGAAATGTTTTAAAGTTCTAAGTGTTACTGATTCACCCCTCCCCTCTCAGTAACTTGGTTAATCCTGAATATTTCCAACAAAGTCTATGAAGGGACATAATTAGAGCCAGAGAAATATATTATTTTCTCTTTATCAGTGACCTCCTTCCACATAATTTGGGCTTTAAAGTACTCATAAATGAGAAGTAAAATCCCTCATGTAGAGCAGGATTTGCAATAGCCTTATCCCTCTAACCATTAATATTTTCATTGATAGAAGCATATAAGTAGAATGAGATAGAAACCTACATACCATATTTAAAGTGGTTCATGAGGACGAAGTGATAGGTTCTGATCCTATCAAACTTGGTATCTAGCATGACATAAGGGATGATAGCCTTCAGGATGAATCTCCATAGCATTTTGATCCCTTCTGGTAGGTAATAAGTCCCAAATTTGATGAGTTCTTTCTTCTCTTCCTTGTTCCTCACGAAGTCGTTGATCACAGAGTCCAAAATTTTATGATCCCTATAAAATTTCTTACCCACAATGGGAATGCCAGTAATAGTGAAGATAACCTCCTTAGTGACCATAAATTTTCTCCCATCACTCACCACACTTCCCTCATCCCATATTTTCACAAAAATTTTGGTCACCAACAACTTCCCACCATGAATCCTTTCAATAAAAGTTAAAGTTCCACCTTGTTGTAGATAATTCTAGACCTTATTCTGTCTCCTCCATTTCTCACTATCATTAGAGGGCTCCCTTCTATATCTTTCACCACTCATTGCAAGATTAAGGCTCAGTATCATGTTATGGTGATTTGACTTACAACTTAACATAAAATTTCTCACCGAAGTATTCCATATTGTTCTTCTGATATGCCTAAAAAAGTAAGTTTCAACTTTGTGAATGGGCACCCAGAAAGTGTGCAAGTGGGACTTGGATTGATTACCCTTCCTTCCAATCCCGTACTTTCCATTTATGGAAAATCCATTACGAAACACAAGATTAACTTTCATGATTAATAATTTTAGTTCCCTCCTTTCCCTGGATTCTGTCGTATTGAGCTAAATCCCTCAACCTCACGTGGGAGGTCTCCTCTGTGAAGCCATCTGCTCTAAGTGTCACTTTTCACAACCAAGTTGGCACACCAAGAAGCTACCTGGTTGGCTTCCCTGTACATGTGGGATATGTTTATCTTCTCAAAGGTATTCAAGAGATTGTGGGTTTCTTCAATCATATTGGTAACAGTCTATGACAATGGGTGTAAATTGTTAAGGCAGTTTATAATGTTTCTAGAGTCACCTTCAAGACAAATATTTTTGATTCCAATAGCATGGGCTAATTTGGTAACTTGGAGGGCCACATTGGCTTCTGCAAAGTGATTGGTTTGGGTGATAAGTGGGAGGATAACAGTAGAAGTACCCTTATCATAGAAGTTTCTGATCACACCACCACTTCCCTCCTTTCTCAGATTACCCTTGGTAACACCATCAAAGTTGGCCTTAAACCATCCTTCCAGGGGATAGCTCCAGGAATAATTTTGTCTTTTTGTAGTTGATATTCTTAGGGTCACCATAGTTGTATTTTCCTACAAAAGGGTTAGTACCACCACAAGAATTTTTTTTTTCCATTAGATCATGGAGAATATTTTCAAAAATTATTTTGGGAGGGCCACAACAATCCCTAAAGTTTTGGTTGTTATTCTCTTTCCAAACTCCCTGGCATAGGTGAGGGAGAGCCTAGGTCCAGATTTTGTGAAAAGTAGTGTGCTTGAAAGGTAGGGTCCATTGGGAAAAAAGGTCCTTGATAGAGGAGGGAAAGCACCATTGTAGCCCAAAAATAGAGAGGAGGGACTGCTAGACATAACTGACATAGGGGCGATGAATAAATAGGTGATCCAAAGATTCAGCTTGACACTTACAAAGCACACACCTATTGGTGATCGAGAGGCCTCTCTTTAAAAGGTTGTCAATAGTAAGGATATGGTTTTGAAAAAAAATCTAGAAGAAGACATTAATTTTGGGAATAAGGCTAGGGGTCCAGGCTTTAGCCAAAGTAGGCTTAGCTTCCAGTTGCATCTGGCAAGAGTAGGCAGAAGCAATTGAGAAGGCACCTTTGGGGATCCTTCCTAGATCATGACATCCTGATTAGGGGACAAAGAAACCACATTCAGAGCCATAATAAGGGAAGATAAATCTTGAGAGATAGAGGGAAATTCCACCAAGGCATTCCCCACTTTATAGTTGTAGACCCAGGGGAAAAATTCATGGTTACACTCATCCATCCATATTTTGTAAGGCTTAGTGTCCCTCAGGGGACTAAATTGGAGCCAATTTTCATCCCAAAAGTTAATAGTTTTACCATTTCCAATTTTCCATTTAGCGTTAGACTTGGATAACTCTTTAGCATTGAGGAAGCCATTCCAGATGAAAGAAAGGATATCATCACATCCCAAGAAATAACTCATAAAATCATTAGAAAGATACTTATCTTCAAAAAAGTCTCTCCATTCCCTGTTGCCATGGAAGATGTGTCATATCTGTTTCACTTAGAGAGCTTTGTTGAAAGGCCCAATTCTCCATATCCCAAGACCTCCAATGATTTTTGGGAGGCAAAATTTGTCCCAAGAAATCACAAGAAATCTCTTATGCTCATCAGCCCCCGACCAGAGAAATCTTCTTTGAATTTTTTCCATTGCTTTCACAATTTTATTAGGTATCGAGAAGAGGCTTAATGCATAGGTTGGCAGGTTTTGCAGAGTAGTTTTTACCAACTAGATTTTACCCACTTGACTGAGAGTGATCCCCTTCCAACTTGACAATTTCCTATTGAATCTATCAATGAGTTTGTTGCAAAACTCATCAGGGGGCTTAACACCTAGAGGGAGACCCAAGTACTTTAAGGGAAGGGATCCAATGCCGCATCCCAAGATATATGCAATTATCCTTTGTCTTTCCTTAGGGGTATTGATGTAGAAGAGTGAACTCTTATTCCAGTTGATATATTTCCTAGTGGCTCTTGTGTAGGAGTTAAGCAAGTTTTTAACAACTCTAGCTTCTCTCACCAAAGCCTCCCCTTCTAAAATGGTACCATCGAAAAATTGCTTGTGAGAGAAAATAGTGATACCAGAGGATTGTTTGATGCCTTTCAACTCCACGATCCTCCTTTTTTCCCTAATCAATCTCCTAAGGTACTCAGTGGAAATAATGAAGAGAAAATGAGATAGGGGGTCTCCTTGTCTCAAACCCCTAGAAGCTTTGAAGAAAGTGGATGGAGAACAGTTGACTAGAACCGCAAGTGAAGGAGAAGATATGAGTTGATGGATGATCTTGTAAGTATTCAAGTTGAAACAAAAATCTCTAAGCACCTTCACTAGGAAGGACTAGTCAACACGATCATAGGCCTTTGATAGGTCTAGCTTGAGTAGGAATCCTTTCCTCTTACCAGCATTTAAGGAGTGGATCACTTCATGTACCACCATAATGGAATCAAGAATCTGTCTACCCAAAACAAATCCTGACTGATGGTGAGAAATGATAGAGGGGATCACTTTGAGAATTATGATGGAAATGACTTTAGAGATAATATTATAGAAATAATTACATAAGCTTATGGGTTTGAAGAGCTCCATAGAATCCGCCCCTGAGACTTTTGGGATAAGAAATAGGAAAATAGCATTAAGTTCCTTTAGAAGGTTTTTGGATCCATAGAATTCATGCACCATTTTGACCACATCAAATTTGACTACTTCCCAATACCTTTGGAAGAAAAACACAGGGAAACCATCTGGTCCTGGGGCCTTATCTCCAAGAAGGGAGTCCATGGATTTTTTTACTTCTTCCAAATTAGGAATAGCACTCAAAACTTTGTTTTGATCTTTAGAGATGATTTTGGGTATTTTTCTCAAGAGGTCCTCCTAGTCCTCCTCAGAGAGGTCATGATCTTTTGAGATAAGGGATGAGAAAAAATCAATTATTCATTAGATATATCATTGTCATCTTGCAAGATTTGGTCCCCCCTTTATGCTACTGATCCTATTAGAAACCCTGTGTTTCATTGTGGACAAGTGGAAGAACCTAGTATTTTGGTCCCCCTCCCTCAGTCATATGGATCTTGATCTCGTCTTCCAAAAAAGTTCCTCCTTCCCTATAACATTGTGGTACTTTGATAACAATTTTTTTTCTTTGTGCAAAATATTCTCATCATACCGTTCTCTCTGGATTTCCTCTTGGACTTGATTGAGATCCATTATAGCCTTCTCTTTGGAGGAGAAGATATCACCAAACTCTTTCTTATTCCATTGCTTTATGTTTATCTTGATGTTTCTGAGTTTTTTAGCCACTCTCAACATAGCCGATCATTTTATATCAATATTCCACTATTCCCTAATCTTGTTAGTTAGATTAGGATGAGTGGTCCACATATTTTTGAACCTAAAGGGGATGTTTCTTTTCTTAATAAGCAGGTCCAGAGAGAGAGCCAAGGGTGAATGGTCTGACCCAATCTGCACCAAGGTAGATAATTTACTATTGTGGGAGTTCAACCAATCAACAGTGATCAAAGCTCTATCCAGCCAAAATGAGATGAACTCTTTCCAAATTCTCCTGTTACTCTAGGTAAAGCTCGCACCCTGAAGGTCCACATATAAGAGGGCTTGATCGTTTATGATGTCCATAAGATCTTTCCTGATTTGCTAATTTGGATTAATTCCTCCCTATCTTTCCCCTTCTTTAAGTGGGGTATTAAAATCCCCCATAATAATTCCTTTAGAAATATCAAACAAGGACACTATGCTTCTAAGTTTGTCCCAATAAGATCTTCTGCCCTTTTTAGAGTTAGGAGCATAAATATTCATGATGTACCAGCTTTCATTATCCTTTATGTTAGTGAAATTAAAAAGTAACAAATTACATTCTTTGTGAATGACCTCAGCCTTTAGGTGAGAGGAGATGAACAAAGTCATCAGACCTACGGAGGCTCCATCTGAGCTGGAGGCAACCATATCCATAGTTTTACAAAATTTTATGCACTCTAGTTTTTCCTTCTTCATCTTAGTTTCCTGAATTAACATTATATCTGGTCTATGATCCCTTATCATATTCCTTATTACATCCTTCTTATGTGGACCATTAAGCTCTTGAATATTCCAGGAGATTAGCTTCATTTCTTTTTGGATGTGCATGCATCTTGGATGGTATTTTGGGTTCCATCCGATATATTCTTGCAGGCTTCTTCTTCTTGAATATGGCTTGCTTTCTTTCTCCCTGGAGTTTTTAATTTTTCACCCACATCTTCTTTGATCATGCTCCTAGTTTCTGTTGGGGAGACTAGGAAAGGATCCCTATTGTCATTTTTCTTCTTCACATTATTCCACTCTCCCTTTGTCCCTTCTTTACATTTTTCAAAGAGTTCTTCCATTCTTGTGAGCTACCCCGAGGAGACCAATTTTAGCAGTTTTTCCATTTTGAATACTTGTTCTAGTTGTTCTAGCTTTGTTCTAGGGTTTGGTTCATGGGATAAATCACCTATTGGCATTTTTTTCTTCAAAATAAACACTCCAAACTCCAAGGAAGGTTCTAGGGATCCCGGTGCAAATGAGAAGTTTTCCTTCTCATAAGGGGTGGGGCTCAAATCTATCCCTTCTCCATTTATCAGCTCTTCCATGGTGCTATCCACTCCTGAGGGTTCATGCTTATTATTTCCTTCTGGAACATTTTCATAATAAATACTGTTAAGTCCTACTCAGTTAAGAGATTTTTTTGTAAAAATGGTTAAACTAATACAGTAATGATCTAACTAAAATACAACTCTATTTGTAGATTTTCAGATCTATGCTAAGTACATAATACCTCTGATCAATAATAAGTTTAGTCCCTCTAATTTTTCATACTTTTTTATGCTTGGTAAATACTCTTTTCTTCCACTTGGTGTTGTCTGTAGAATTTCTTGGTTCTATCTTCAACCAGTTTGATAAGTCATGCATGAAGTTAATCTCTTCAACAATATACATGTGCATGTTTTCATTTATGCATATATGTTTCATAATGAATCGCTTGCCTCATATATATACATCATAACTTATTTAATTTCCATCCTTAGATTTTGTCGCTTGATCTCCATCATTGATTTTTTTGCTTCATCCTTCCTTGATAGTTGTGTCAAAAACATGTTTCAATCTTCTTCGTCTGATCATCTTGAATTTTTATAGCCATTTTATCAACATAACAAACATTATCAATTACCTTGAAATCTTAGTCATCCTTCAGTTTGTTTTACTTGGTCAATACCATGATGCATCGGTGATCCCTAGCTTGGTTAACACTATGCTCGGTATACACTATGCTTTCTTGGTGTCCACTATTCTAACTAAGTGTATACAAAACTCTTCAATTACCGACCGCATAAACTTTGTTTATTCCAGATCTTCAATCCATAATAGATCGATGATAATCAAATAAGTTGACATCAATGACAATACATTAACTGATTAATGTCTATCATCACATTAGTAACTCGGTTGATCATCAACTCAATGAATTAAAACATACAATTAGTTTTAGTTCATCACTTTCCTTGCATCTTATACAACTCTCTTTTGTTCAAGATATTCACACATAGCTATTGACTGTCCTTCAAATTTATTCATCACATTTGATAGTTATTTTGCCAATTTTGCATTTTCCTTCATGACTTCATCTAGGGCTTCTTGTGGTTCATCAAAAATACTTCCTTCTGATAGTTTGTAAGAATATTCTTGTGTATCTCTTAACTTTTTGGTCAACTTCTTTCTTATAGCAGGGGATTTCCTCAATCTTTCTTTCAAAGCTTCAATTACTTTCTCAAGAGATTTTCCTTTTCCACAGTCCTAAACTCAGGACCTTTTACACAAGTTGTTAGAATTTCCTTCAAAGTACCAATGCTCTAAAAATAATTGTTGGGTATTAAGCACTATGTAATGCACTAATAAAGGGGGTGAATCAGTGTAGTAACTAGTCCAACAATTTAAACTAATTCTAATAACCGGTTACAAACAAAACAATAAACTGATTATTGATGCATTAACTATTATTGTTGATCACACTCATAAAAATAAATCAGTAAATGAAAAACAAAACATCACAACCATAAAAACATGTGACACAATGATTTTGGTACCATGGGAACCCTTGTAAGAGGGAAAAACCATGGTGAAAGTATTACAAAAACTCTTTCTGGGAGTTATTCATCTTGTGAGAGATCCCAGTACACTATGAGATGTACAATATGGACCTTTGAAAGTCTACCTCATGTGAGGATTAAAATCTCAATCTAGAGACTCATCTTGTAAAAGGGTTTAGAAACTAAGAGCTGTAAGAGTCTACCTTGTGAAAGGATTTAATTTGCTGCAATTGTGAGAGAACAATAAGTGATTAATCTCTTGTTTCTCTCCTTTCTTGTAAGATCCTTTATGTCCTATAGACTCTCACACTTCCATACTATCTATGACTCAAACCTCTCCTTCCAATCTTTCCACAATCTTCTATACCAGTCATTGATTGATATTCTTGTAATCTTTCTTCCTTCACACAACTGCCTAACCTCTTGTATCCTTCTCATAGATAATATTACATAATATTTCTTACTATTTTTCCAATTAATCAACACCATTGATTTTTCCTCTTAAGTTTTTATCTCTCCTCTCTCTTAATTCACCAATCTCGAGAATTAAAACTTTCTTGTAAGTCATTGTAAATATAGATTTTTTAGTGTATTTGGCCATCAATGAAAAAATTTGATCAAACATGTATGATTATTTGTTATCTTTCCCAGTTAGTTGATCAATGCCAACATATTACCTACACATTATCATCTCCATCAATATTGTATTCATTTTATTCTTCTTCAATGATGTAATATATATTTTTTCTCTTCTAAGTAAAATCATTGTACTTCTTTTATTTGTCTTGCTTTTCTCCACGATGTTCCCTTTTTAATTTGTTATGACATCTGTGTGTAAAGTGAGCGATTTGTCTATAATTTTAACATGAAATAGGAATTTTCCCTTTGTATCTTCCTTTACCTTGATGAAATCTCCTAGTAATAAATACTTTGAGTTCTTCCAACTCTTTCTCCTCAACTTCTAATCCTTCATATTCGTTTGAGTCATAAAAAACAATCTTTCCTTTTCTAGAGGATCCAACATTAGCAGTAGCTTGAAATGAAACTTCACTAGTAGGTTGGCTATTGTAAAAATTGCTTAATTCAAATGCTTGAAGACTAAAAATAGGTGAATCAATTGTGATCTTACTCTTATCAATTATCCTTAGCTCTCATATAGAAGAAAATTGAATAGCATACCTGTGTGGAAGTGTTCTGAGAATTTTACTTACAACTTCATCTTCTTCCAGCTTTCCACCTGCTCCTTTAATGGATGCAATAATTTATTATTGGCATATATAGAGATATTGTTGGTATAAATGCTCTAGTTGATAAGGAAGTTATATTATTTTTCACTGATGTCAAAGTAGAAAATTATTAACTATCTACATTAAAGATAGACTTATCGGCAATAATGTTAGCTATCAGATGTTGTCGCTGACAACTATCAGGTTAAAATAAAAGATCAATGCACAACCGATAAGGAAGGATTAAGAAGAAAAAAATTTATTATTATAATGAAATTATAATCTTTGGATCTAGGTTTAGGTTTTGATGAGTAAAGAAAATCTACTTAAGGAAGAAGATAAGAGGAAGTTAGGTTGTCATGACAAAGGAGAAGACATGATATCAAAGGAACAAAAGAACTAATCAGAGAAAGATAGTTGCGATCACAAGAGATAATACAGAGAAGGATATCGAGGATTGAATGATACGTTATTGTGTTAGAGAAATCTATTGGATTTGATATAGAAGAGATAGTATAAACTATATATCATTATAGGTTTTTACTCTCTAATAATTGTGATAGTAAAAATCCCTTATCAGGTGACCCTAGCAGGTCTATTGTAAATCCTTTAACAATTTGAATGCTCTATAAGTGGGATAAAATAATCTAACTATATTACTCCTAACATGGTATAAGACTTTACAAGTCTCTAGGTAAATCCCATAACTAGGTAGCATTTAATAGTGCTTTTGTAACCCTTAACCGAGCAAGTTCTTTACTGAGTGTATTCTAGAAGAGTAAAAAATTTGTGGGCACAAATCTCACACCAAGGCTTTTTCCCTGATTGGGTTACCACATGATAAATATTGGTGTAAATGTTGTGTGAATTTTAATTTTATGATGCATTAATGTTTAATGTTTTGGTAACCGATAAGATTGTTATAGGTGAATCAAACTATAATCGGTAAATCCATTGGAGAAGATTAGAGATTGTGTTTTAAAGTATAAGAGTTGAGATTACAGATTCACCCCCCCTCTCACTAACCTTTCCTATACCTACAATTGGTATCAGAGCATAGGTTCCCTGATTTGGAAGTTTAACCACTAAGAGTAGAGATCAAGATCTCAAGCTATGTAGGAAGGAGGCAACCAAGTTAAAAAAGAATGAAGATGACTTTGGAATGTGGGACAAAAGGATGAGATTGCACCTATCAAGACTTTGAGTTAATACATTGGATTATCTCTTTGATGAATATGTACAACCTACTAGTACACTTACCGAAGTAGAGAAGAAAGAAAAGCTAATTCATAACTTTGTGATGATAGAACTAGCGAGTTCTTTGCATAATTTTGAGTATGTTGATATTAAAGATCTACCATCGGCCAAGTAGATCTAGGATAAACTGGTACAAGTACATGGCGGAGATGAACATGTCTTACAGGCATAGGTTTACCGACTCTGTAGACACCCTAAAATGGACAGATTTGCGACCTTACACTAAAAATACTAATTTTCATGTATTAATTAATAGTTTTTTAATTATTAATTAATCATCTATTTTTTCTAGATCCATTCCCCAAATCATTTAATTATATCCCCAAAATTCATTAAATAATTTTTTTATTTAATTAATTAACCTTAATTAATTAATCTTCATTAATTAATTAAATTCAATTTCCTAAAGTTTAAATTTAAATATTTAAACTTATTAATTAATTATTCTAATTTAATTAATTTAATTTCACTCAATAATTCAATTCTAAATAAAAATGAATTCAACTATCTCATGTTTGAATACTTTAATTTCATAAATCAATTAAATATTCAAATAAATCCTTTCTCAAGTTCAAAAATGTAACTCTCTTTTCAGTTAACAAAACATTTCCTCTTCTCTCCATGTTGAAGAGGTGGAGTTTACTGGTTTCTCCTCAGTTAACTAAAACATTACCTCTTCTCTCTAAGTTGAAGAGGTGGAGTTTACTACTTTCTCATTAGTTAAATAAAATATTACCTCTTCTCTCCAAGTTGAAGATGTGGAGTTTCTTGGTTGCTCCTTAGTTAACTAAAACTTTACCTCTTAGCTCTTAGTTGAAGAGGTGGAGTTTACTGATTGCTTCTCCAGTTCCTTTTTGAGAGGAACCTCCTACAACAATATGGTGAAAATGCACGAAATAACAAAATATAGAGAAATAGTAGAACTCAGAGTGAATCTATTGGTTGCGGGCCACTTCGAGGGGGTAACGTCCTTTGAGCAAGCTCAATATAATAAATTCGTCGATACCCATCAAAGGCCTCAACATACACTTATATACTAAGTACAATCTAGAAAAGTAATACCACCTATGTATGTGGGATAATAAAATATACTCACGGGATGAATTACAAAGCATATGCATCCAACAACACTACACTAAAAAAATAAATAGAAGGAACACATGGGTTCCTAACATCCCCTCTCTCTTAGAAAAAAGATTTGTCCTCAAAGCTTAAGGTGTGGAAATTGTTGCTGAATCTGAAGAAGGGGTTACCATGTAGCATCCTCTGGTTGCATTCCGTGCCACTGGATCAAGACCTCAGAGATGGAGCGAGAACGAAGTTGACGAGTGCGCCAGTCAAGGATTGCCTTAGGCTCTAGGATAATGAATCCTTCCTTATCAATTTTAGGGAGAGAAGTTTGTGCTTTGACGTTGGTACCAAGAACTTGTTTGAGACAAGAAACATGAAATACTAGATGAATGCAGGAAGAAGGAGGAAGTTCTAGTTTATAAGCAACTGAACCAATCTTCTGTAGAACCTTATATGGCCCATAAAATTTTGGGGCTAGCTTATGATGCCCTTTAAGCTTTAGGGAGGATTGATTTTATGGCTGTAGATGAAGAAAAACTATATCCCCAACTTGAAATGAGCACTCAGAATGGTGTTGATCTGCCTACTATTTCATTCGATTACAGGCCATGTGAAGATTATCCTGTAAGGTGTGAAGAATCTGATCCCTGGTGCAAAGAACTATGTCAACTGCCTGGACTGGTGAGCTACTGGGAGTGTAGGGAAGGAGCACTAGAGGTGCCTGACCATAGACTACTTCATATAGAGTCATTTTAGAGGTAGTGTGGTAAGAGGTATTGTACCACCATTCAGCTAAAGGAAGCCACTTGGCCCATTGATGTTGCTATTTGGAATTGAAGCAGCGAAGATAAGTTTCCAAGCATTTGTTGACAATTTTGGTCTGACCATCAGTTTGTGGATGATAGCCTGAACTCATCTTTAGTTTGGTGCCACTTTTCTGAAATAGTTCAGTCCAAAAATGACTGGTAAAAGTTGCATCATGATCTGAGACAATGGAAGAAGGGAGGCCATGAAGACGGAAGATCTGGTCCATGAAGATTTATGCAACTAAGGAGGCAGTATAGGGGTGGCTAAGGGAACAAAATGACTATATTTAGAGAGATGATCAACCACAACCAAGATCACTATCTTGTCACCTGATTTAGGAAGACCTTCAATGAAATCCATAGAAATATCAGTCCAAATCCGTGTAGGCATGGGAAAGGGTTCTAGCAAGCCAGGAAGGAGGGTCATTTCACCCTTGTGGCATTGGTAGGTATCACATTCAGCCACCATCTATTGAATCATCTATTTCATTCCTTTCCAAAAGAATTTGCGCCTTTCCCTCTCATAAGTTTTGAGAAATCTCGAGTGCCCTACCGAAGGAGAAGCATGGAGTTCATAAAAAATAGACTGTTGCAGATCTGGATTCTGAGGAAGCACTAGACAGCCCTTGTATCGGAGAGAAGCACCATCCCAAGAGTAATGCAAGACAATAGAAAGATTATTGGCTAGCTAGTGAATGATTTGAGATAAAGAAGAGTCACTGACATAGCCTTGCTGAATAGATGCTAACTAATTGGGATTTGGCATAGAAATAGTTGAAAGGGAAGCTTGATCATCAAATGTGCGAGAAAGAGCATCTGCCATAATATTGTCCTTACCCTTCTTGTAGGTGATCTCATAATCATACCCCATGAGTTTACTGACCCATTTCTATTGTGTAGGGGAGGATACCCGTTGTTCCAGGAAGTATTTCAGACTTTGGTGATTGGTCTTGATGCAAAAATGACTCCCTAGGAGGTATGGATGCCACTTATGTACATCATGCAAAATAGCCATCATTTCTTTTTCATAAGTAGATAGTGCTAGATTCTTACCAGAAAGGGCTTTGCTAGTGAATGCAATAGGATGGTCATCTTGAAGGAGAACAACACCCAGTCCATTGCCGCAAGCATCACTCTCAATAGTGAAGGGCTTGGAAAAATCTGGCATAACAAGAACAGGTGTACTACACATAGCTTGTTTTAGTTGTTCAAACACATTCTCAGCAACATGGGTCCAGGTAAAAGCATCCTTTTTTAACATAGTTGTCAATGGTGCTGCAATCTTCTCGTAATTATTGGAAAACTTGCGGTAATAGCCAGTTAGCCCCAAAAAACCCTGAAGGCTCTTAAGAGTTTTAGGATGCGGCCAATTTTTCATGGCATCTATTTTTGTAGGATCCACCCGAACCCCTTGGTGTGCAATTATATGCCTGAGATACTCCACTTCCTCCTGGCCAAACACACATTTAGACTATTTTGCACAGAGTTGATGATCAGAGAGAAGTTGCATTACAAGCTCTAGATGATGGAGAGGCTCAGCCCAGGCTTTGCTATATATGAGGATATCATCAAAGAAGACCATAATGAATTTTTGGAGGTATGGCCAAAATATTTTATTCATCACTGACTGAAATGTTGAAGGAGCATTAGTGAGGCCAAAGGGCATGACTAAAAATTCATAGTGACCATCATGTGTGCCAAAGGCTATTTTAGGTATATCCTCCTCATTAACCTAAATTTGATGATACTCAGAACGAAGATCCAACTTGGAGAAAAAATGAGCGCCATGAAGCTCATCAAGAAGTTCATCAACAACTAGAATGGGAAACTTATCCTTTATGGTGAGATGATTAAGTGCTTGAAAATCAATGCAGAGTCGCCATGACCCATCTTTTTTGCAGAAAATTAGAACTGGAGAAGAAAAGGAACTAGTACTAGGGTGAATAATACCTTGCTTTAGTAAGTCACAAACGAGCATCTCAATTTCAGTCTTCTGATGAAATGGGTAGTGATAGGGCCTGATATTTGGCAGAAAACTGCCAGGAAGGAGCTAAATATGGTGGTCCTCTGGGCGAGAAGGGGGCAATCCCATAGGTTCATCAAATACACCTGAATACTTATCCAAAATTTGTTGTAGATCTGCAGGAGTACTAGAGACCACTGATGGCTGCATCTGAATGGAATGGAGCTGAGTGATGACACCATGTGAATTATTCTTAAGAATTTTTTCCATATGATGTGAAATGATGATACTGAGAGACCCTGGCTATAAGCCTTTCAAAGTGTGTTGTTGCCCATTGGCTGAAAACTGCATCCAAAGTTTAGCAAAATCCCATAGAATGGGACCAAGAGTGCGTAATGATTGGGTGCCCAAAACCACATCACATCCACCTAAGGGCAAGGAAAACATGCCAGAGCATAGGTTATAATATCCAATAGAGAGATGCACATTGTGACATTTCCCTTTGCAAGGTAAAGTGCCCCCATTGGCAATCATGACTTCAAAGCTAGAGCAGGGATGGACAAAGCAATCAGCCTATTTGGCTATTCGGGGGTCA
>MU228374.1:187003-197268 GCA_018584345.1 Thuja plicata | reverse complement strand
TCTACCTCTTCCTCTTCTCCAGGATGAATGAATAATCCTAGCTAGTCTAGATCCACACACTGGTAGGAGCCCCCAAGGAAGATCTAAACTTGTGCTCGCAAGTCCACCAAGCAATCCCCTTGTCCCCTAAGCTGCAGCCACTAGCTCTTCTCAAAACTCGCTCCTCTTCCTCTTCTCCAGGATGAATGAATAATGAATAAAGACTTCCCCCACAACCCCTAATTATACCAATCTAAGCCATAGGTCAGCCTTGAACATAAATTAAATAAAAACACATAAATTAAATGCCACAAGTCGGCCAACAACAACAATTAAATTCCCAAAATTGATGTCTTAGTAAAATCATGATATCTCCTAGCTCCGGATGAATTAGGACTCATGCTTCAAACCGTAGGTAGAAATCTAGGCCCTCTTCAATCCATAAAATTTGCATCCTCTAACTCTTTGTGTAAAATTACTTATACGGCCTGTAATAGGCACCAAATTCCTAAGCATGGCCGAGCTCCTCCCAGTCCATGCCAAGCAACCAAGACCATGCCAAGTTCCATTAAATACATCAAAACCAATTACCCAAGACCCAAGTAGGTCCACACAACTCTACCAAATCCCTCACACATGAAAATAAGTCCACACAACTCCATAAAATCTCCCAAACATGCAGGATAGCCAACTACCCTAGGATGCTCCTGCATCAGAATGGAACAAAACTGGATCTAGAACATTGTATCTTGTCCTCCACTAACTTAGACAACCCAAGGGATTCCATCATTGTAGTGGGTTAGAAATTTTTTACTTTAGATCGAAGTGCATCCTTCAGACCATTGACAAAACAACTATGGAAGAATTCATCAGACAATCCCTCTGTGTGATTAGCTAATTTTTCAAACTCTGTCTGGTATTCTCTTACAGTGCCTGTTTGGCGCAGTTTAGTGAGTGCTCCTATGAAATCATCAAAAGCACTAGGGCCAAAGTGCTCCAAAAGGAGTGTGCACAATTTTTTCCATGTTGGGTCTACATTAGCCTTGATGTACCAAAGGAACCATTGAAGAGCGTCATGTTCCAAATGAAAAGATGCAAGTGGGACTTTGTTGTTATCCAAATTATTATGCAAGATGAAATACTACTCTACCCTATAAATCCATCTAGTCAGATCAGCACCATCAAAATGAGGAAAATCAAGCTTCGATCCACGAAAATTTCCAGAAGAGAACCCAGCGTCTCCAGAATGGTTTCTGTTCATGGCTGAATGCTAAAGAGTGAGACCGAGAAATTTGTCATCCAGATCTTGAAGTTTGGTTTTGAGGGATGCAAGTTCCTCCTCCATGATTTCTTCTCCTGAAGGCCACGATGAAATTTTTTTTTGACGTAATTTCCACCCAGTGAGCCCAAGAAAGTGCTCTTATACTAGATGAGAGGAAGCTCCTACAACAATATGGTGAAAATGTATGAAATAACATAATATAGAGTAATAGTATAACTTAGAGTGAATCTATTGATCATGGGCCACTTCGAGGGGGTAACCTCCTTTGAGCAAGATCAATACAATAAATTTGTCGGTACCCATCAAAGGCCTCAACATACACTTATATACTAAGTACAATCTAGAAAAGTAATACTACCTATGCATGTGGGATAATAAAATATACTCATGGGATGAATTACAAAGCATATGCATCCAACAACACTACACTAACAAAATAAACAGAAGGAACAAATGGGTTCCTAACACTTTTGATCTCAACCATTCATCCTCAAATCTCTGGGATCGATCTCAACCGTCCATATCATTTCCATATTCTATATAATCAACCATTCTCAACCATTTGAAGGATCGGGGATTTAAAAATTTGTGCACACTTACTTTGTAGGATTCTTGTGAAGCATTCTTGCATTCTTGTGATAATATCAATATCATTTTCTCAACACTCCCAAGTCACAGACATTGTCGATACCATTACTGAGCACCATTAATCTAGCGTTTCAAAAGGAGTTAAGATAAGTAATAGAAGCCTCGAGCATTTTGGTTTGCATTCATTTGTTTTCCTCTATATTTGTTATTACTTTATTGTCCTTAGATTCATTATTAGTATTTTTGATTACTTTCCCCCATTGCAAATCAGTTTTACTAACCCTCGTTAATTTGAGTTGGAGTAGGATTGGATGTACACATTTTGGTGAACCCAACGTGCACTTACAACCTGCTAATCACTTACAGACAACCAAAATAATCCCTCGGTCTTGGCCATACGACCATGATTTCATCCACTACTCTTAATCAACTCAGCGTGAAATTTGGTCATATCTTTCCAGTTCCATGGAATTTTTTAATGATTTTTTTTAGGTTGACTTTGATCTAAGGAGGGCACAATCCAAAATTCAGATTTTTCTGACTTTTTTTTATTTTTATTTATAATGTTTTTATGATATTTCATAAAAAATCATTTCTGGGTACTAATCAGAGTTGCTTTTCAAAAAAATTACGTTTTTAGAAAGATCTTGAAATTATAGAGGGGGTTTAATCTCTGTGATTTTAATTTTGTGAAATTAGTTTGCACAAATAATACATCTTTTAAAACTAGTATGTTCTGATAAAATGGGTTCCTAGGGCAGAAATTAAGGAATTCTGATCTAAATATTGTTTTGCAGGTATTGGTTGACATAAGAAAAATACAGTCCAAAATTCATATCTTAATGAATTTTTTTTATGATTTTTATAATATCTTATAAAATAATTCTAGACACAAATCAACATTTCTTTTCAAAAAATTTACATTTTCGGAAAGGTCTTAAAATTATAGAGGAATTTTATTGTCTGTTAGTTTAATTTTTCTAAGAAATATTTTCAAAAAAGAGATCTTTGAAAATTTTATTTTTGTGTGTTCTTTCTTGATTTTTGTGGAGGATTGAGCAAATGACATGGCAAAAAGGATAACTAGATGCACCTCGAGTTCTAGATCATGAAGAGAAGCCATAAGGAGAACCGCTAATTACCACATGAAATGAAAGGCAATCTTGGTAATCACAGCTAAAGATAAAAAATAATATTTTAATAGGTATCTCGATTCTCTCAAGCATTTTGCAGCCAAATACAAAGTTACCATTAGCCTTAATGGTCTTAATAATCCAGGTGTTGCTAAATACTATTCATTTTGATTGCAAGGTTTCTGGTACTAACTTGTCATTTCATCTTGTGGCGTGGAAACAAGTTTAACAAAGCAAACTAAAATCAATTCATTTCTCTTTTTGGTCCTTAAAAAGAAAAGTGTATGCAAAACATCACAATCTCACTTTTTCAATTTGGTGCTTAAAATTGACATGGTGGTTAAAAATTGAACAAAAACAATCTCATCTTTTGATTTGGTGCATAAAATTGACATGGTGGTTAACAATTGAACAAATGCACAAAATATTTGAAATTGGTACATCTAAAATTGAACAAGCAATCGCCATTTAGTTTGGGAATAAAAATTGAAATCACGTGCACGTATAGATGATTAGCTCAATTCACACTTGATATTTTGGTGCTTAATTGATTAACCTTGTGTCTTGAGTCTTTGGTGCATTTGCACAATCTGTTAGATTAATAAAATTTATAATTTTTTAGAGAGGTCTATCTGGGAAAAGTGCTTCTTTCTTAGAGGATGACCTTAAACCGGTAATCCTTCCAATCGATATATAAATAAGACATGAGACAAAGCTCTATTTTATATCTAGCCAAGCTTGGGAAAGGTGTGTTTGTGGTAGCCTGGATCAGGTGAAGTATCCCTAAGTAGCCAACATGGTCAACTAGGCTCTTAAGTGAGTGACACACATACAAACCGATTGGATAGACTCCAAGGAACCTATTAAAACCCTATTAATTAGAGGCCTACCCTTTTCACCTCCAAACAAGTGTCTTATTATAGTGCATGGGGTTGCAGAATTTTCCCCCAAGATTCCCAACACATGTGTTCCAGGATATTGTGTTGATGAAAGAGATCTTCATTAGCATGAAAATAATATCTAGAAAAAAAAAAAACATGGGCACCTACGTCATGGATCTTTGTTTCCTAGTAGCATGATGATGGATGTGTGAGCCAACAAACATCAAAGCATTAGGACTATAATATTGCATCTTGAAGCCAATTGACCTAGATTAATCTGATTGTCTCTATTTTGACCACGTGAAAACATTACAACTTGGAAAAGTTGTAGAACATACACTTTTTATTCTTGGATCTTCAAAACACTATATCTTTTGTGCTTGCTTGTATGATCAGTTCTCAAAATGCAAAACCTATATCTCACATTGTCAAAACAAGTCAAACATATTTGAAGTCTAGGGTGTCAACCAAAATCTATTCCAAAATCACATCATTGTTCTAGAGAGATCATTTTTATAAGATAGATTCCCAATTTCTATCATTTTTCAAGACTGTCGCACTTTGCCACAATTGCCAAAATTTTGCTGGAATTAACAGAATTTTTGCCATAATTGACAAAATTTTACCACAATCAAGCCTTTTATTGCCATAATTGATCCTTTTATTTCCCCAATCTCTAAAATTTTACTGTAGTTGACATTGCATTCTTCCATAATTGGTGGAATTTTTTTGCAATTAACCTATCAACCTGTGCATTTATTCTATCAACAAATTTGGATTCCTTTGTCAGCACTCTACATTTTTATCAGTTTGAAACCTTGGAAATTATTCCCCATTTTTTTGTGAAAGATCAGTGTACACATCTCAGGAAATAGCAAAGAATCTGTGTGAATCTTAAAACATCTAGGATCATCCCTCTTTGAGAGTTTGACTATTGTTTACCATTGATAGTTCAAAATTTAAAATTAGCTTAGCTTGATCACATTATCTCAGCTTCATCAATCTTTATTAGTGACTTTTTCTCATCTAAGGAAAGAGTCAAAATCAATATCTTATGTCACCAATCTCTAAGATGAAGAGAAGTCAAAATTTGTTCCTAGAATTACCCTTGTCAAAACAAGTACTCAGACTCTCCTCAAGAGGTTATCCATTTTTTTTCTTTTTTCTTTTCTTTATATCACTCATTTTTGTTCAAAATTGGATAACACCATGTCTTTCACACCCTATGGATAACCTTATACTAGGTCAAAGGCTAGAACCGAACCCAATGAATCCTATATTAACCAATTTCACCTGTGGGAAAAGAGCGAGAGAACTACCCATTCAGAAACACTGATCTTTCTCTCTACATTAAGAATGCACATACTATTCCTCAAGGTTCCCTTAGAAAACCTATATTTCAAGATTTCACAATGAAAGAGCTTGAAGACATAGAGAAAGATGCCTATTCTGCACAAGTAGTTGATGCTATTATATAAAGAAACACTGAAATATTTCTATCCATGTTGATAAAAAAAGGAGTCAAGCTCCCTTCCAAATTCAATATATCAAAAATATGGATTGAGAACCCACTAGTAGGACAAAGCACAACTCAAACCTCTCAAATGGTTCCTGTGATATCTCAAGTTTTATCTTTGTCATCATCAACGACCACACAATCAGCCCAGAGTGTGTCAACCCAAACTAGCTCTACCTATTTAGCTATTATGTCATCCACCCAAATCATGATGGGCTACCAATTGAGTGCACCCTCTTAGTAATAACTAAGGGGGGGGGGTGAATTAGTGGCCTCAAACAATTAATCCTTAAATCAACCCTTAAAACTTATAATCACAAATTATGTCTCAAGTTATCTTCTATCCTACAAGATGAATGCCTTGAATTACTTTAACCAATTTACTACTTGTCGGATTTCTTTGCTAATCTCTCTTCTGTATGATTATCGATAAGCAGTCATCTATTTATCGAAACATAGTAAATATGCAGAGTATACCGATAAATCTAGAATCAACTATGTAAGATACAAAATAGTAAAGAAATGAATCATACACACATAACACAGATTTTTAACGGGGAAACCCTGTTAAGGGAAAAACCACTGGAACCGGTACCCCAAATGTTCACTCTTCTGAAGTGAGCCCTATTAAGAGCCAACCCTATGAAAGGTAACAAACACATTTTTAGGTGTGACCTTGTTAGAGGATTTAGAAATTTTTTGTCAACTAGTATCTGATATCTAATGCTACCATCCTTGATCAAACACTCACTTGGCCTATCAATAGGTATCGGGCATATCCAATGCTACTTTTGTGATCAAACTTTTTGATACTCCTTGGGATGTATCTCAATTGAATTTTTTTTAAATTCCTTCTTGGTTAAGAGGTTTATATGCTTCAATGGTTAAACTAAAATACTAATGATCTATTCATACTTACAACTCAATTACAGATTTTCAAATCTATTGTAGGTCCATTACTTCACTGATCAATATAATCAAATATATACCTTTGCTCCATAATTGTTCTGCTCTGTGATGCTTGTCTCATTGTTCATCAGTGTCTGTAGAGTCTAGCTCTTCCTTTAGCTTGTTGATCAGGACTGAAATGAATAGTTTCTTCTCCTTCAGATTTTCTTTAGCATCTTTCCTCTTCTCTTTTTCACCCCACACACACAATTCATAATGAATTGGGTTTTTCTCTTATAGACATGATTTCCTATTTTCTAGGCTTTCTTGATCTTGGCGTGTTCAACAATCTTTTCCAATAGATTTAAAGAAAATCTCCAATCTGATCTCGTAGAGATCTTCTTTCCAACTGGACAAAGGAATCTTTAAATCAATTACTTATCTCCGTAATATCTAGATGATTAAAACAATGATAAGTATCAGTTAAATCTATCTTTAGCTCTTGACAACTAAGCATTTTGTCATTTTCTGAACTCTCTGTTATGTCGGTCAACACTTCAGCTAATCATCAGTGATAAATGATTGTTCCATCGGTGTGACTTTAGTTTTTATCGGGATCTCCGTCCTTGTCTTCTCCGTCGGGAAACATTGTATTTCTTTCCGTTGGGTTACTCTATGTTTTTCTTGTTGAGAAACATTGCAAATTTTCTCATCGGTAATGTTGTTACTTTGCTCATTGGTAATGCTATTCATTTCCACGTCGGGAAACACTGTGACTTTGTTCTTTTACTCTGACCATCAGGTGCACTCCATCGGTGTTTATAGTCACTTAGTGAATACTTGAATTGTATGCATTAGTGATAGCATAGCCTCTATTCATGAGTTCTTTGAAGTCTTTGGAAATATCTCCATGACCATATAGATTATATCAAGTTGAAATCAATGACAATACAATACATTAACTGATTTAATGCCTTGCATGATCATCAACTTAACATCTTCAAACATTCAATCAGTTACATGTCATCAATCTCTCCCTTTGGCATTGATGGCACCATACTAAATTATCATACTATACTATTGCTAATACAATATGAAATATACAGTTTCATCAAGCTTTCCTAATGTAACTAATACAAATGTATGTCCATCGGTAAGCTCAAATAGCTTTGATTTGACTCTTGCAACTTTCCTTCTGTCTTCAATCCCTTCACTGAATAGATGTAGAATCTTTCTTTTTCTAGCGTGATGTGTTCTCCTTGTTGGTTGTATTTCAGGTTTTGGTTTCTTTCCCTTAGCCTTGTGGTTTTCTCTCTCTAATTATGTGTTTAATTCAGAAGTCCCTCAGTCTTCATGACTTTCCTTGTCAAATTTTTTAGGTTTTCAAGTCTAAACCTGTGAGAATATCCCAAAAAGCTTGAAACCCTAGCTCTTATTTAGTGTTCAAATTTGAAAAGAAACCCTAACGTTTTGTTTTCTTATGTTTCTTAGTTACCCTTTTGGTTCACTTAAGTTATGTGTTGCATTCTAATCGCTTAGTCACAAAATTTAAGTGGCATATTCCCTTTTTCTCCCAGACTTAGCGATTAGCCTTTATCGCGTTGTCTCGTGCAACATTAGAATATTCCTTTATCATTCCCAGACTTTGCGATTTACTTTGTATTGTATGGTCGTGGGATCATTAAAATAGGCCTAAATATATGAAGGGGCCCATGGACAGGTTGAGAGGTCACAAGAAATTTTTAGCAGTCATGGGTTTATCATGAGACATTGCAATTTCTTTGTGTCATGCAATTGCTAAATGGGTCGGAGGTTTAGTATGATTTGAAAGCTTTAGTCACACAGTCTCCAAAAAAGATGCCAGTTAAGTTAAATCTTCCAAGGCTATGCGACTAACCTTTTACTATTTGGGATAAAGCACAGTCGGGTTGTCGCCAGATAACTCAGCTTTCAAATCACGATAAGACATGTGTCAAGAGGTAAGTGGACTTTGAAGAATGAGCGCTTGATCGCTTAAAGGTAAAAGTTTATTCAGCGACTATGAGACTTACTAAGGGCTTCTGTTTGTCACAAAGTATTAGAAGATTTTAAGGGTATGAGTAGTTACTTGGCGATTAAGCAATAGCCGTCAGATGAAGTCATTAAAGATCCTACGGTAGTCACCAAGTCTGAGAATAAAAGAGCCTAAGGAGAAAAGTCCTCGCGACTCAGCGGCTAAGGGTATGTCGCAAAGTCATTAGATAGATTAAAGAAAAGATGCCTTGTCACATTGTCTCCAGAAGTTTTGGCATTTAGCATTTGTATTTCATGATCGAGCGACTAAGGGTAGTCGTGCAGTCTAGCAAAGGAAAGATGACATTTGGCGACTAGGAGATAACCACAAAAGTTAATAGTAGTAGTTAGTCGCATAGTCTTAGAAAATAATGTGGGTTAGTAATAACCATTGGCGAGTTTGATTTTCTCATTGTCGCGTGATCGCCAAATGATGACTGTGGTTAGCAAAAGTAAGGAAAGTGGTGTGGTCGCTATGTCTCCAGAGAAATCATGGGTTAAGGATTGGGGTCAGTGATAGAGAAAATAAGTGCAGTCACGTGGTCGCTTGATACCAAATTTTATAAAAGGGCAGCAGTATCAAGTATGTCAGTATGAATCATTCATCGATCAATCAAAGGCTTAGATTTTAATTGCTGTGCAGAAAAGGGTAGCTGAGATGTATGACAATTGGCCAATCCTAGGGTGACATGTCAGCTCATTTGAATTTTATAAGTTTTTTCCAAGGATTCAGTTTTATGAATTTGATTTTCCTGTCACGCTCAGAGAATTACGGCTAGGTTTTCAATCATGTTCGCAGTATGTTGAATTAAAGACAGAATTGATGTTCTAAAAATCATGAGCTATGTAATTCAAATGGTTACTATAAGGAGTTGATGGTCTATTCATTTGCATTCACTTTGCTTTCAGAATTCCAAAATGTGAAGAGCTAATTTGTCTAACAGAGTGAAAATTCAGAGAATTGCAGGGTTTTCTATTTTTTAAAGCTCATTATTTCCAGAAAACCATGCACAAAGTAGTCTGCGAATCTCAGTGATAGATTTGTTTCAATATCGATAAATAAAAGGAGATTCAAGCACTATAAACATGAGCAGAGTGGTCAGTGTAGCCTCGACCAGTGGTGAAAGTGAGAAAGTGGAAGACAAGGCCAAGGGAAAAGTAAATTATTCCGATGAATTCCTCAGACTCCTTCCTGGTTTGACTTAGAATAAAAGAGCAAATACAAATGTGCTCATTGATGATTATCGAGATGTCCAAGATGCTATTACTCCAATAAAAACAGGTTTTTCTCTTTTCAATTATTTTTATAAGAATTCTGATAAGGCTATTCCAGTGTCAAACCCTTGGACCTGTGGTTTAGCTAGGTTACTTGTTCCTGATGTCTTCGTAGATGTAGACTTGTTCGTAGACCTGGGTAGTCATTATGATGTTTTTTCCAAAACAATCAAAAGGAATGATGGCACTACCCTATTGATATTGAACATAAATTCGTTCATGCAAGCCTTCGGCTTATACAACACTATGTCTACCAGAATTGACATGACAAAGCAGCAATAGAGATATACTTAAAGCCTGGTATTGCTAGGAGCCAGTTGCTGAAACATATGTTGAAAGAAGTAAGAAAGTATTTAGATCCTATGTCTGGGACCAGCCCATATTATTACAAGGATTTACACTTCTACATCAAGTATGTTTCCTATGCCCTGTGTAGAGTGCTAGGGATAGATGGTGATGTAGAGAAGATTAGTGCAGGCATTTTGATGATGGTGTTGGACCTACAAGAGGTCCACTCCAATACTAGCTATGATTATATTCAGCTTATCATTGATGAAATGCATGAGGGTTTCATTGCAACTCAGAAGAAGATAAAAAACCCAAAGGAGAAGGAGCCCAAGTTCTTACACTACTCCATTCTTATGCATCTCCTTTTGCATTTCAATTTTGTA
>MU228374.1:168112-179940 GCA_018584345.1 Thuja plicata | reverse complement strand
TATGGACTAATTCTATAATTGCATCAGATGTATGGGTTTTTCTTTTAAAACTAGACTTTGTCATTTTACCTTTTTGACAATTCTTACACATGATGTTGTCAGGCTTGGTCATCGTCGGTAAGCCTCTAACATTCCTATTTTTGCTAATATTTATCATGTTGTCAAAATTCACATGACACAATCTTTTGTGCCATAGCCATATGTCCTTGTTTGTAGCAATCAAACAAGTGGAATTAGTATCATTCAGATAGAATAAATTACCTTTTGTCTGCTTACCGGTACCAACCAGATTTCTTGATTTATTGAAGATCTTTGTGTTCTTATTTTCAAATGCTACTTTGTGACCTAAATTATTCAACTGAGAAACACTCAATATATTATAATTCAATCCATTTACCCAATAATCATTTTCACATTTTATCTGGTTATTCAAGATTATTGTTCCTCTACCTTCAACTGGACAAGGTGTGTCATTACCCATTCTTACTGAACCACCTTTATAGTATTCAAAAGTCTCAAAATTTTGCTTATCATCAGTCATATGGTGAGTGCAACCACTATCTATGATCCGAACATCATTTTTACTAACTTTAGATATGAGAGCTGTTTCTACATACCTTTCATAATCATTATCTGAATCATCCTTTACAGTCAAAAACACCATCTCGATGTCTTCATTAGATTTGGTTTCAGTATCATCATCTTTTCATTTTTCTAGGTAATTGGCCTTCTTTCCTTTAAACTTATAGTCTTGGGTATCTCTTCTTTCTGATTTTCGGTAGCTTTTGTAATCACCTCTATCAGACTTATTTTCAAATGATCTATCATTACTTCTGTCTTCTTTTCTTCTGTTAGTACATCTTGCAGCAAAGTGTCCAATCTCTTTGCAATTAAAACAAATAAGTGGTAGTTTACCTTTGTATTTACCTTTGCTTCTCTGCATTCTTCTAGCCATAAGTTCTTCAATTTCATCAAGATCATCTTCTTAACTTTCACTATCACTATCTTTTCTCATAGTGTTTTTATGACTTGATTTACTTATTCTCATAGAATTTTTCAATGGAGACTCTATATTTGGTAAGACACTATTATCTAAGTCATTTATCTCAAATAAAATCAGTCTTCCAATCAAACTGTCTAGAGTAACATTTCTATTTGCTACTGCTCTCATTTCTTGAATGACAGATACTCAAATAGCATAAGTAGGTAGTAAGGTTCTTAGAATTTTACTTACAATTGTATCTTCTTCTAGTACACCTCCAACTCCTCGGACAGCATTGACTACCTCTTTGATTCTTGTGCTATACTAAGTGATGTTTTCACCTTATTTGATTTTTAGATCATCAAACTTTCCTGTAAGGATTTCTGCCTTGGCTCTCAAAACATTTTTTTCACCACCATGTACAAGCTTCAATTTGTCCCACATCTACTTTGGAGCTTTGCAGGTTTTGACATCTTCAAATTTAGCATCAGAGAGTGTGGAAGCATGTTTTGTCATCATGCCATTGTGCTCATGCTTCTCTCTTATTTTTTCAATCGTTGGTGCTCCTGTGTGCAACACATATTCAGTATCTAAGTATTGAGTAACATCATTTCCAATACCTAATAAGTGGAGTCTTTTTCTGCTCTGCCATGAAGAAAAATTATCTTTGTTCAATTTGGGAACATCTCGTCTGTTCATCTTGTGATCTTTAGCTTAGGTATTGAAACCTTCCTTTCTAAGCGCACAAGCTTTGATACCAATTTTTAGTAATAACTGAGAGGGGGGGGTGAATCAGTAGCCTCAAACAATTAATCCTTAAATCAACCCTTAAAACTTATAACCACAAATTATGTCTCAAGCTATCTTCTGTCCTACAAGATGAATGCCTTGAATTAATTTAATCAATTTACTACTTGTTGGATTTCTTTGCTAATATCTCTTCTGTATGATTACTGATAAGAAGTCATCTAT
Source organism: Thuja plicata (assembly GCA_018584345.1). Classification (NCBI taxonomy): domain Eukaryota; kingdom Viridiplantae; phylum Streptophyta; class Pinopsida; order Cupressales; family Cupressaceae; genus Thuja; species Thuja plicata. Next base: position 177,986 of record MU228374.1, on the reverse strand, counting down.
TTACCGAAACACAGTAAATATGCAGAGTATACCGATAAATCCAGAATCAACTATGTAAGATAAAAAATAGTAAAGAAATGAATCATACATACATAAACATGGTTTTTTAATGTGGAAACCCTGTTAAGGAAAAAACCTCTGGGACCGGTACCCCAAATTTTTACTCTTCTGAAGTGAGCCCTGTTAAAGGTTACAAACACACTGTTAGGTGTGACCTTTTTAGAGGATTTAGAAATAGTTTGTCAACTAGTATCTGGCATCTAATGCTAACATCCTTTATCAAACACTCACTTGTCCTGTCAATAGGTATCGGGCATATCCAATGTTACTTTTGTGATCAAACTTTTTAATACTCCTTGGGATGTATCTCAATTGTAAAATACTTTTAAGTCCTTCTTGGTTAAGAGGCTTATATGCTTCAATAATTAAACTAAAACACTAATGATATGTTCATACATACAACTCAATTGCAGATTTTTAGATCTATTGTTGGTCCATTACTTCACTGATCAATATAATCAAATATATACCTTTGCTCCATAATTTTTCTGCTCTGTGATGCTTGTCTCACTGTTCGTCAGTGTCTATAGAATCTAGCTCTTCCTTTAGCTTGTTGATCAGGACTGAAATGAAGAATTTCTTCTCCTTCAGATTTTCTTTAGCATCTTTCCTCTTCTCTTGTTCACCCCACACACAATTTGTAATGAATTGGGTTTTTCTCTTATAGACATGATTTCCTCTTTTCTAGGCTTTCTTGATCTTGGCATGTTCAACAATCTTTGCCAATAGATTTAAACAAAATCTCTAGTCTGATCTCGTAGAGATCTTCTTTCCAACTAGACAAAAGAAGCTTTAAATCAATTACTTACCTCCGTAATATCTAGATGATTAAAAAAATTATAAGTATCAGTTAACTCTATCTTTAGCTCTTGACAGCTAAGCATTTTGAGATTTTTTGAACTCTCTATTCTGTCAGTCAACACTTCAGTTAGTCATCGGTGATAACTGACTGTTCCATCGGTGTGACTTCAATTGTCATTGGGATCTCCATCCTTGTCTTCTCTATTGAGAAACACTATATTTCTTTCTGTGGGGTTACTCTGTGTTTTTCTCGTCGGGCAACATTGCAACTTTGCTTGTTGGGAAACATTGTAAATTTGCTCGTTGGTAATGCTGTTACTTTGCTCGTCATAAATGCTATTCATTTCCTCATCGAGCAACACCGTGACTTTGTTCTTTTACTCTGATCATCAGGTACACTCCATCAATGTTTATAGTCACTTAGTGAATACTTGACTTGTATGCATTACTGATAGCATAACCTTGATTCATGAGTTCTTTGAAATCTTTGGTAGTATCTCCCTGACCATATAGATTATATCAAGTTGACATCAATGAAAATACAATACATTAACTAATTTAATGCCTCGCATGATCATCAACTTAACATATTTAAACATTCAATCAGTTACATGTCATCACACCCCTCATTACCAATTTATCTCAAGTATCGACCTCATGGAATTTTACATCAAGCGTACAATCTATGTCATCAATTCCCCAAATGAGAAATAACCCATTTGTGACTACTTAGACACTACAGTCTATCCCTACTAGCTTTGAACTTAATACTGCACTCCCACATAGATCAATCTCTATGGGTCTGACATTCAGTCAACGTCTGCCAAAGACTACACCTTTATTCCAATAGGGATCCCAACAAAAACAACAACAACAATCTTGGATTAATAAAATTCCCCAATATTAAAATCACACACTAGGAAATCAATACCAAGTCCCAAGGAGATTATATGTCCCAACACAAGGAACACACAGGCGAAGACTTATACCTACCATGACAAAAAGATTCAATGCTAGGAATTTTCCTCAATCTCCAATAGACATGCTGATACAACAAGTGAAAAATCTACAAACGCAAATGATGGATAGGAAAAATCAAGGGAAAACTAAGTCTTACAAAGTAGAGGACTTGTACCTATACCCATTTGATCACTCTTTGTAAATATCTCCATTTCCTACTCACTTCTCGGTGCCCAGATTTGACAAATACAGAGGCAATACCAATCCTGTAGAGCATATCAGAGAATTATTTGTGAGCTTCATTAAGGTTGTACATGATGAAACTTACCTAATTCATCTATTTCCACAGAGTCTAGCTAGACCAGCAATGGAATGGTTCTCACACCTACCCCATGGCATTCAGTCTTGGAGAGAATTGGCTGAAAAGTTTATTGCTCACTTATATCACAACATTGAACACAAGGTCAGTATCAAGGACCTCTCTGACATAAAGAAAAAAGATGGTGAATCCTTTGTTAAATTATTACAAAGATGCATGAACAATGCAAAAAAATTAACATATGATGTGCCCAAATAAGACTTAATAGTCATGTCTATTGATGATCTGATCCTATATATGTCATTCAAAATAGAGCTACAACTCCCTCCAAATTTCAAGCAACTCATAGAATGAAGAGTTCGATGTGAGAAAAACTTGATCAACAGAGGAATCCTTTCAGATCCTACCCCAAAAAACATAAACAAGAATGTAACACATAAGGCCGAATGGTGGAATAAGAACAAGAATGTTACCAATGATGGTGTCATTGATGTCAAAAAAATCAACTATGCTCAACCCAAGGTTTCACTATAAGGATCACCCATGATTAATAAAAAACCCATGGTGCACACTCAGCAAGTGAATACTCAAATTCAAAGACCCATTGTTCAAGTAGTAGCCATGTCCAACAACCAACCCAATGCACAATTCCCACAAAGGTTTCCATTTCCTAAATGTGACTACACAACATTAGGAGAGTTGGTAGAGTTAGCATGGAAAAATTTAATTCAAACCACTAATATCAATCTACCCAAAATCATAGAGTACAAACATGGTGCTGTGAAACCCAAGTGGTGGAATGATAATGAATTTTATGAATATCATCAAGTAAAAGGACACAAGACACTTAACTGCTACCGATTGAAAAATGCTATACAAGATCTAATCGACCAAGGGGTAGTCGATGTCACAAATACCCAATCCAAGAGTACAAATGATCACACAATTTTCAATGATACATTTCATGATCATAAGAAAGGGAAAACCTCCATGTCTAGTGGATAGTCTAAGTAAGTGAACTATACCTATGCCAACTCTGATAGCACCATAAATTGCATTAATCCTTCAGATAGCTGAGTTGCTATGATTAGTATCAGAGATCCCAATGCCAAATGCACTATCACAACATGACATTCTAAGGTTTTTTTGAAAGGAATACCTTCCACCTTAGCTCCACTAGCTAATCCCACTACAACTTCCAATCCAAAAACCAGCCTAGTGGATCAGTAAAGTGCACACCTGCCCAAATATCCATGTTTGACATATTGCACATATCCCCACAACATAAGAAATCTCTTGATCAAGCCCTTCAAAATGTAGCAGTCCCACGAGACATAACTCTAGGAAATTTCCAAACCATGGTCAACTACATCACTACCAACAAGAACACTACCTTTACAAACCATGACGTGCTACCATAAAAACCTTTGCATAATGATTATTTTCATCTTCTTATCCAAGTGCATAAACACACAATATGAAGAATCCTCATTAATGGCTGGGCTGGGTTAAACATATGTACTCTGAAAGTGATAAAAACATTGGGCTACTCAAAATCTAGCATTGATGTCACCAGGAGGATAAATATCAAGGCATATGATGAGGAGGAAAGATCATCAAAAGGTATCCTCATTCTACTGATCAGGAAAGAGCCATTCATAAAGAAGACCCCCTTTCAATTCCTATACCTTGATTTGTGATACAACATGTTTCTTGGGAGGTTGTGGGTACATAAGATACAAGCCATCCCTTCAACTTATCACCACTGCATCAAATTCCCATACCAAGGGGCATATATAATTACTGAAGGAGATCCCAACTCATCTCAATATCACAACACCATAAGAAGCAGTATAGATAATAAGGTGCCCTCAAATCAAGAGGCAAGCATTCCTTCCGCCTATGATTTTGTTCCTAAAGATGTACAAAGAAAGATGGGTAAGATGTCAATCAAATACAAAGGGTGTGTTATGAATAGAAATTCATAACACAAATGAGAGGGGGTGGGGTGAATTAGTTGTGAGAAAGATTGTTAAACATTAAAATTTATAAACAAAACTTTTATCCAAATGATAACATAGTAAATTCCAACACAATAACACAATCCTTTGTAATCAAGGAAACCATATTAAAGGTAAAACCTTGATGGGAATTAGCAACCACAAATAATGTACAAAGAGTATAGTATCCATGTTAAAATATTTAGCCCTGTTAGGAAATTATTGATGCATTATAGTACAAAGTCCCTATTAAAGGAAAAACCCTATTAGGATTCAAAAAAAACACTGGGATCACTTCCAAGGCACACTTACTAAAGAAGGTTAAAACCACCCTCATGACTTACAGTATGAAATACAAGTGTATATAGGAAATATTTAATCTAGTGAACTCTCTGATAGAAACTATCTTTTCTTGGTCAGTTCCAATGAAGTAACATAATCACAAACTTTGCTCTAGATCCAACAAACAAACAAGCTCACAACTTCCACACTTTGATGTCTCTATATTTTCTTCTTACATACTTATTTTCAACACAAAATATCTCTCATATATACCCTATTACAATAATTGATTAGGTGTGCCAATTAAGCTTTCCTAATATACAAATAATTATTTAACCCCTTGCTAAGATACACACGGTACCTGTAACAAGTAAAAATCAATTATAATTTATCAAATATAATCCAAGATCCATAATCCATGCTTGCAATCCATAACACATGCTACATCTCTAAAGTCAGCCCCAAATAGGTCTCCTCCAAAACACACACCACAACTGACGTCACCAATAGTCATACAACTAGTGAACTGTAAAAAACATTCCTTAACATGTCCTCTGACATCCCTTAAGCTTGCATAACTTGAATCCACATCGCTCATAAGTTATACTCAGAACACAGAGACCAACTCTGTCAAAGATCACTGTCACCGTCCAGTACCCAGTCTTCACTAAAACATCTGTAACTCATCCAATAGACACTATTAATCCATGCGACCTTAGGAATAAGATAAAAAAATATCTATGTACACATCACCATCTTCTCTCATTCTGAATCAACCATACATTATCCATACACCTCTGTCAGTCATCAAGCAATTGTAATAAGCAGTCTATTCTATCTTCATAGAAACATATGTTGACATCATTTACAAAACATGAATGCCAAAACATCATCAAAAAACAATTCCAAAAATCTCCCCCTTTGGTATTGATGGAAACATATGGCAAAATCGATCAACCCAAAAGTACTCTCTCAATACAATCTTCTCAATATCCTCAACATAGCTCTCCCTGAATAGTAGGGATTTTATCATAGAATCTTTCCCTCTTTGACAACAATGGAAAAGGGTTCCATAACTCTTCTTCTTTCTTTTGCAAGGTGTAGCTTTTTAAAATCTTCATGTCTTCAATAACTAGGTGCAAAATCACCCAAATATGTTATGTAATGTTCCTGCAATCACTCCCCCTAAGGAGTAGATCCATACATCAAGTCTAAAAAATGATATATCTCTAAAAGCCACTGGACTAATGCATTCCTGCATCAATTTAGTTCTCTCAAGGAGGGGCTCACACCCCAAGCATACCTCTGAGATACTCAAAGGAATCCTTTGGAAAAGGTTTTATAAATATATTTTCTATCAATTCCTTTGTGCTGATATACTCCAATCTAATCTCCTTCTCTGCTACCTTGTCCCTCAAGAAATGATACTTGATCAAAATATGTTTAGTCTTTGAATGAATTAATAGATTCTTTGACATGTTCACTATGCTAGTGTTATCACAATGGATAAGCATTGGCTCTTCTAAAATTATTCCAATGTCCTTAAACATTTGTTTCATCGAAACAATCTGTGTACAATTTATAGCCGCATCAACATACTCAGATTCATGAGTAGACTGAGCTATACAATCCTAATTCTTACTTAAGCATGAAACCAACCTTTTTCCAAGGAAAAATGCTCCCCCATTTGTACTCTTTCTATCATTAACACTACCTGCCCAATCAACATCAATATATGCATGTAAGATAAAATCATCTAATTTTTCATACCATAACTTATACTCTATTGTTCCTTTTAGGTACCTGAAAATTCTTTTCACAACAAAAAGGTGTGTCTCTTTAGGATCTTCTTGATATCTTGTCATAGTTCCAACTGCATTAGAAATATCTGGTCTAGTGTGAGTTAGATATTGTAGACCTTCAATCATTGATCTGTACTTTGTCTGAAAAACACTCTGAGTTTCATCATTATTAGTAAGTTTGTAACTAGTCACCATGGGCGTCCCAACAGGTTTACAATCTTCCATTCCAAATTTCTTCAACATTTCCTTAAGATAATTGGTCTGAGAAATAAAAATACCATGCTTGTTCTGATTAATTTGCAATCCAAGGAAAAATTTCATCTCACCAATCATTGACATTTCAAATTAATTTTCCATCTCTTTAGACAATATTTTACTCATTACATCATTTCCTCCAAAAATGATATCATCAAAAAAAACTTCTATGATTAGAATTCCATCTTCACTAGTTCTTAAATACAAATTGTTGTCTGCATTACCTTTTCTAAAACCAAGATGAAGTAGATACCTGTCTAGTCTTGCATACCATACTCTTGGTGATTGTTTAAGTCCATACAAAAATTTCCTCAACTTACAAACCATGTCTTCATCTTCTATTAAAGGAAATCCATTAGGTTGTTCAATGTATACCTCTTCCTCTAGATCTCTATTCAAAAATGCAAATTTCACATCCATATGATATACCTTAAAGTCTTTATGTGAAACATAAGCTAGAAATAATATCACTATTTCCAACCTAGCAACAAGAGAAAATGTTTCTTCAAAGTCTATGCCTTCTTGTTGCGAGTAGCCTTTACAAACTAGTATTTCTTTATTTCTTACCACTATTCTTCGTCATCCATTTTTTTTTTCTGAAAACCCACTTAGTTCCTATAGCATTCTTGTTTTTAGGTCTTGGAACCAATTCCCAAGTTTTTATCTTCTTTATCTGTTCTAATTCTTCCTGCATGGGTTTAGTCCAAGATTCATCTCTACATGCCTCATTAGTAGATTTTGGTTCAACTTTAGAAATCAAACAAATTTCATCTTTTAATTTAGATCTTGTCATCATTCCTCTATTAGCATCTTCAATAATTTGATCTTCATGAAGGTTTTTCTTAACATACCTTGGAGTCTTAGGAATTTCAGTAGGTTCATTTGAGTCATCTTGACATACCTTGATCTCATAGTCAATCTCAAAAGGTTCTTCTTGATCTGCAGTAACCTCCATGATCTTTGTATTCTGATTATAGTCATACATTCTCTCTTGAATATGGAACTTTTCATCAATCTTCACATTAGCACTTTCAATCATCTTCCTCAATCTCAGATTGAAACATTTATAGACTTTTCTTTTAGTGGAATAACCAAGGAAGATATCTTCATCACTTCTAGCATCAAACTTTCCTATCTCATCATCTCTTTTGATATAGCATTTAATACCAAATATTCTAAAATATTTCACAGTAGGAGTATGATTAAACCATCATTCATAAGGAGTCTTACATGTACCTTCTCTGTAATGCCCACCCTTGTATCTTGATATTTTGCATAGACATGATTTCTATATTGAGCATTATGGACTCTATGTTTTATTTATTTTTAGTTGATGAGACATTATGAGTATATGTTTGGATAATTAAAATATTTTATGGAAGATAGAAAATGATTTAAAAGTTTTAATCAAGACATGTTATTTCATATATTTGATTATATTTATTATAACGATGATTCAATTCTTGATTTACATTATGGAGTAATGATTAATTTTGGAGGTAACCATTCTAATCCAATTATGCCATGATATTGATGCTATCTAATGTGTTTGTAGGATGAGGAGAGGTAGTCATAGTCACTTGTATAGGAGATCCACATGATGTCGCACTCTCCCTCCTTGTTTGACATTGGTTGTATATTTATATATATGTATAGATGTTTCTCTTGACTTGGTGATGTAGGATGTAGGTACCAGGCATCGACTTCACTTGGCTACACAGGTCCGAGCGTGCCTTAAAGAAAATCGTCAAACATTGTTGTGTGGAGATATTTCCAAAATCACTCTCAAGGGAACCTTGTTGACTTAGGTTCCTGTTTAGGAAGTCACCTCAGTTGGGGGGGTTAAGTAGTTTTATGATTTTGTGATTTTGTGATTTATGCTTTAGTGTATGTTTTCTTTGTCTCATTATTTGTATTTATATACTAAGGAATGATGCTTCTCTATCTTTTGAAACATGAATTTGATGCTTTAATTGTGTAATATATATGCGTATGTATATATGGGTGCACACACACACGTTAGTATAGAAATGTGTTTTTATGTCTTTATGCTTGTAAATTAATGATGTAATTGCAAAATAAAATATAATAGAGTAGTAATCATTCAATAAGTAAAACTAAGCTTACCTAGGAGTTTTGAACCTAAGACCTCCTAGTAGTTAGGCTAGTTGGTTTCCATTGGGCTATGTGAAATACTTGAGGATTATTTTCACCTTTCTTCTTTTATGGTCTTAGTGAGTTACATAAGTAAATAAATATAAATAAAACCTTTAGTTATGCTTTCGGGAATTGTTTTTATATTTTTAAAACTAACTATAGTAGTTGGAGTTGTTGCTTCCCGCAAAGAAACTCCTCCAGCTATATGGTTGGATTTTAATATTTGGAGTATGTGAGGAGTTGGGGTTTTATAGGGGAGAAAATTGGATAATCATTTTGGAGAAGAAAAATTTCAGAAGTATGAAATAGTTGGAGTTAGGGTTTTATCTGTGAGGAAGGAGGAGTTTTATCTCAGGAAAAACTTAGAAATATTACCCAAAAGGAGATCTGTCATCAGGAATTTGGAAGGAGTTGCTAGTTCATATGGGAAGCTGAGGTTGCTCAACTTTGGAAAGGTTTTTCCGCAGGACCATAGGTAGGATTTGGAACCGTAGAGAATTACTCATATTGTGTTTTGGTAGGTGTGTGTGTGTGTGTGTGTTTAATAATATTTTATATTATTTTATTGAAAGTTTATGTGGTGGTAATTTTATGAAAAATAGGGAATAGTGTACTAATTTATTTAGGAAGAATGATGTTAGATAATGTTATATCTTCCTTTTACTCTCTTTGGGAAGGTTATGCTTCTTTGCAGATGTATTGGATTATTTATTTTGTGTATTTAGGTTTCATGGAATATTAGGGAGTTTAGGTATGTTTTTTTTTTGGATGTTTTGAAAATGGTTATTTTTATCCTATGTTTATGCAGATTTTGGAAATGTCTTATCAATTATTTTTGTTCTCTTGTTTTGGTCAGAATCTTCGAGTTTGATCTTGTTCTATGTCTACTTCCTTGTTCCCATTTTAAAGTTCAATATATTTCATATGTTAGAACAATAAGTTGTTCTTAGTATGTCTTGTATATGACATCCTTGTTATCTTCCTTATATTGTTCATGGTTAAGGATTATAACTCATCTTGAGGGTTTGAGTAAACAAGAGAGTTTCTTTAACATATGAATCAGAGCATTTGAAATGTTTTCTTTATTTTGGTATGTTTTGGGGTGGGGAACTAGATACCCTAGGTGAGTGGCTCACCATAGGTGCTGGAACCCAAAGTGGTTTCCAGGGAATCCTATGGGTGAGTTTGTAAACAAGTGATAACATAAAATTAACTTGGGAGGGGGGTTTCAAAAGATA
>MU228374.1:133186-146538 GCA_018584345.1 Thuja plicata | reverse complement strand
TATATATATATATATATATGAATTGATTTGAATGGTTTTTTTTTCTCCCACAAAAACTGCTATGTTGCTGAAAACGTCATTTTCAAAAAGTTACATTGACTTCATAGAGCATAAATTTTTTTATAAAATAGATATCAATGCGATTCTTTCAAATTTTTATGAATGTTTGAAGTAGAGTAAACCGTAATTTTCACATATCTTGACTGCATAGCTTATAACTTATTGTGTATTTATCGAAATTCAATTTTTTTTGATAGAAAGTAGACTTGAAGTGGGAAGGAACTGTTATTTATCAATTTTTTTTTCTCTTTTCTACTATTTTTCATTGAACTTCAAACTTGGAGGTTTATATTTGATAAAAAACCTACATTCGATGCACGTCAAAAAACATAGACCTAATTAATTCAAAATTGTCAAATATATATTCGTTAGAAAGATTGTTCAGAGTACTTGTGTGATGAAAAAGTAATTCTCCTTATTCTTCCATTGGATCCCCGTGATTGAACCCTGAAGCCTTGAAAACTACAAATTTTTGTTGGCCTCTAATTAGAGGGTTTCGATAGAAAGTAGTTTGAATCGAAACTAATTAGTTTCAATAGAAACTAATTTCTATAGAAATTAAATTACTATAATTTCCCCTAAACAAGGATTTTTGATAGAAATTAATTTCTATCGAAAGTACTTTCTCAATCCGCGTGCTTTACAAATTTTGCGAGGAATTGCTTCCTCCAAAAAAGTGTAACCCACTATTGTGGGTTCACCCTTACTCAATTGTTATAATCCAAAGTATATGCATTACCTTGCCTTCTTGGTTGATATGTATTTTCCCATCCTGTAGGTTTCCAGACTTGCTTCTTCTTAGTCCTGCATTCTTGTGATGTGTGACCATGCATGTTGCAAGTATGATAATATTTTTCCATGTAGGGTTTCTTTTATGGTTTATTCAGCTTAGATATGCATTCATGTGCCTGATGTCCATGCTTATTATAGTTATAGCAATTTCCATTGAATTTAGGAGTGGATTTAGGAATACTTTTTTCTTTTCTTTTGCAAACATTTGATGTGTGGTTTGATTTTTCAGAATGATAGCCTAAGGGCTTCTTTCACTTGGGATTTGCATAGACATTCCTTTTTGAGATTGATTTGATGATTCTCCATGCTTGGTATAACCTAATCCGGTATTGTTGTTATGTCTCCTTTTACTATTCATAAATTCATCCATCCTTTTAGTACTATCTTCAGCTCTCTTAATCATCTCATTATGTTGTTTTTGAATCTTCACTTCATTCCTCAATTTTTCATTTTCTTCTCTTAGTTCACCAATATATTCCAATTTCTTAGCAAGTTCAATCTTCACTCAAATGGCCTCATGACTCATAGTAACCATCTGATTGGTGATCTCAAAGTAATGTTTGGTAAGACTCAGTATTTCAGTCTCTTTCTCTTGTAGCTTTTTAGTCATTTGTCTTATATCATCAACAACCATAGTTATTTCTTGTTGAGATTTATTGCATCGTTTATGACTTCAACCATTATAACCATTTGTGTATCTTGACCAATCTACAATTCTTTCACTTGTTCAGTAAGTTATTGATTGCGTTCATATAGCTTTTTTTTAATTCCTTCAGATGTATAAGATATGCTACCAGATTTAGATCCAAATGTATAAAATGGGTCATGTATCTCTTCTTCATGATAATTAGTATCATTACAATGAGATGCCATATCTTTTCTCTTAACTAGTAACTCTTTCAGTTTCTCTTTGGCTTCTTTGTATTGTTACATGTAGATCTGCAACTGCAATTTTTGATTCTCAATAGTTTTGTCAAGCGTATACCTTTCCATAATAAGATCTTTTATCTTCAGAGATTAAAATTCCTAAATAAGAGAAGTATATCTGATACCAATTGTTGGAATGATAGAAAGGTGTGTACTAAGAGGGTAGGGGTGAATCAGTACCCTTGAAACTTTTCAAAAATAAATCCTTGAAAACATAAATTGTTTTAACCGACTGAGTAGCTTTCTTTCACCATACATGAAATACCATTGAAGAAATGTAAATGCATGTAATTAAAAAAATAAAATATTCATTAATATCAAATACACATAACACATATATTTTGGTATCACAAATACCCTTGTTAGAAGGTAAAAACTGCAGAGGGAATGGAACCCACAAAGCTTCATTACTGCAGTAATAAAGTATCCTGTTAGAGATTACAAATATTGATCATTTATGGTAATCTTACCTTCTTAGGAGTAACAATAAGATTTGTTATATCTACCTTGTGAAAGGATTTTGCAACACAATGTATGTGTGCACTTGGTTAGGAGATTTAAACAAAGATGGTTAAGTCTACTCTGTTAAGAGATTCTGAATCTGTTACAATTGTGAGAGAGTAACAAGAAATTGTGACATGACTAATACAATCTCATTATTGTTGATATCAGATCCTTTAAGTGCAATAATTTTATCACCTTGCTATGATTTATAATACCTTATGTATTGCACGGTAGCCTTGTCTCTGTTCTGAATAAACTGAATGCTTCAGTTAAATCCTTGTGCTAAAACCCTTGCCTCCCCTTCAAATATCCTTAGTGCGCTGGCTAATTTATCATACTTCAATAATTACATTTCAAAATAACATCTTGACATTCATATATCAAACTATTTGACCTAATTAGGGTTTTACAACATCTTAGAAAACCTAAGATCAACGGTTTACAAAATTTACCTTGATCATCTATACATTTTAAACATAAACAATTAATGATTACATCCACAATTAATGTCCTCCTCGATCTTGGTAATTAGTTATCCATCTCAGAAAAAAGTTGTTACCTAGAATAATGTGCCATTACAAACTTTTATGTAATTACTGGTTCACTCAGTGAATATTGTCTCTCGGTGCTCGATGTGTGCTGCTTGGTGTATGGTACTTAGTGATCATTACCAACTAGACTGTCTTGACTTAGTAACCGACTAATAAATTTGAATATTAATGAAAACCTTCAAACCAATATGGAGTAAAACCTTTTAGCCTAGTAAGATCTTGTTCTTGTAGGAACACACATATTTGTATGCACTAGATCCAACTAATTCTAGTTTTCTTCTTCATTACACATTCTCTACACATGGTGTTAGATGGTTTCACAATATTTGGTAGATCTCTAACCGCATTAGTCATACTTGCCTTCACAATATTATCAAAGTTAACATGTCAAAATATTCTATGCCATAACCAACTATCATCAATCTTTGCAACAAAACAAGAAGCCTCAGATGTATTTAATTCAAATAAATTACCTCTGGATTTAGTACCAAATGCGATCAAGTCTCCTCACTTACTCCTGATAGAACATTTCCCATCAATAAATTTCAATTGATAACCCTTGTCCACTAGTTTTCCAACACTCTAAAAATTATGTTTAAGGCCATCAACAAGTAATACATTGTTAGTATTGGTCATTCCATCCAAAGATATAGATCCAACTCTAATGATAAGCTTAGGAGTATTGTCACCAAATCTCACAACACCACCATAATACTTATTCATCTTAAAAAACTTATTTTTATCTCCAGTCATATGATGTGAGAAACCACTGTCAATAACCCATTCAGATTTCTTTTCAACATGTGATACTAAAGCTCTTTCTTCATGTAAAGTTTTATCATCTTTGATAGAAATAAATACGATCTCATCATAGTCACTAGCATAATCATCAGAAACACCTTCACTAGCATAATAGCATTCCTTATCCTTTGAATACTTAGGTTTATAAAACTTAGATTTATGCTTTAGAACCTTGTAGGAAATCTAGATTAAAAATGACCTATCTTATTTCCTGAAAAACATTTCAGAGGTAACTTTCCTTCAAACTTCCCCTTACCTCTCTTTTCTCTTCTAGCGATCAGGGCCAAAATTTCATATAACTTTCTTTCTTCTTCCTGTATATGTTCTCATTCATCAACATATTCATTGATATCTTCTCTCAAGTCAATACTACTGGTGCTCGCAATTCCTGATAAAGTATTTTTATTTTTATGCACAGTTGCCTTGAATGCTGACTCAACTTTAGGTAATGAATCTCCCATCTCTGCTGTCTCAAAGGTAGTTAGTTTTCCAATCAAAATATCTCTATTGAAGTTCAGTGTCAAAGGTATGATCTCTTATATAGCTTGCACTTTGGTTTTGTATACAGGTGTCAGGGATCTAAGAATTTTTGCAATCACTTCTTCCTCACTATAAGTGCCTCTAGAGTTCCTGATGCCAATAAGAACTGATGGCACTATTTTTCCATTAGTATACTCAGAAGAAAAACACAGTCAGAAACCATTACCAATAGTTAGCAGGCATCACTAGAAAACCAAAAGCAGTATCGATGAAATGCAAACATACCCGACAGCACAAATAATTTTTGAGAAAAATGTTAAGTATAAATGTGACAAGATTCACCGGCAAACATAAGCATTATCGGTGAACATAAGCATTACTAGCGAACAAAAGCATTACTGGAAACACAGTTTCCAGAATCAACCTGATAGAAACAGACAAGCATACCCGATGACATGTTCAGAGAAAGGAACACCGATGATCAAGAAAACAGACCATCAGAACCGACAGACAGATCAAGAACCCACAAATTGTGGATCTGAGTTTTACAGGTCGATTAAAGCAATGTAAATCTATTTATAGAGTTTTATTTTGTTTTAAATCAGATTAGATGGTCATGCATGCTTTATGTAAATGCTTTAAATCATCCTAATGGATTTAAAGCATATCTAACTATAGATCAAGATCAAGTTGTAAAGCTTGAATCTAGAGTTAACATGTAAATGCATGAATCAATAATTGAGCCTAGATTAGTATAAATAAATGTTCATACTCAATTGTGAGTACATGAATTCTTAATTATTGATAGCCACAAAGAGAATCTAAGGAGTAGAAGGTAGAATTCATGCAAAGATGATAAACATAATATATCAGTTATCAAAAAACACACAGAGGCTACCGACGAGCACAAAAAGGTAATACTCAATCATGGAAGGATGATTAACAATATTTTTTTGGAGCTTCATAGGATCTGTTTTATCAGCAATTGAAGATTGCATTTATCATCAGATCAAAGACCTATGTAGTTTCACTCTAACAAGTGCATCACATCTAAAATCCTTTTGTAGAAGGTGGACTTAACCGTCCTTTGTAAATCTCTTAACATAGTGCACACTTAACAATGTTGTTAAAAGCTTCAAACGAAGTAGATCTTAACAGGTCTCTACTGTAATACTCCTAATAGGGTAGGTCATCAGAAGTGACAAAATTGTAAGCCTTAACCAACTCTTCTTATCTGCAGATAGTGAAGTTTGTGGGTAATAATCCCCACCGCAGTTTTTACTTCCTTAACAGGAGTTTTCTGTGATACCATATCTTGTGTTATGTGTTATCAAATTTCATGTATGTTTCCTTTATTGTTACACATCAAATGGAATGTATGATATAATTTCATATACATAAAGAAAGATGAACAAATAGATAAGTTGTTTTACAAACTGATGACTAAGGGTTAATAGGCTAACCAAGAAAAGTTTTAGAGGTACTGATTCACCCCTCCCCTCTCAGTACATCATCTCTATACAATTCCAACAAGAACTTCAGTAATTCTCTATGCATATGCTCTAATTACCTCATCATCTCCCATTTTCAATGTTTCCATCTTTGTCTTCCAGTTCTGCAACTTTTCCTTCTTTGTAAACTTGTCTCCTTCATACAATGCTTCCAATCTTGTACAAATATCATGTGCAAAATCCAAATCTTTAACCTCTATGAATTCACCTTCAGAAAGTGCGCTAATCAATGATTATCTTGTGACCATTTTGAATGAGAATACCTTCTTTTCATCATCATTAGACTTATCTAGTTCATCCTCAGCCTTCATCTATACTTTATTCTTTGTTATTATCTAGTAGTCGATTCCCAAGCATAACAGATGTGTTCCCATCTTGTTCTTCCAAATGTCAAAGTTTTCAAGATCAAACTTCAGACTATCCTTACTATAGTATGCCATCTTTAGGATCACCTCAAGCTATTAAACTTTATCTCTAAGGACTAGTAGCTCTGATACCAATTGTTAGGAATAACAGTTTACAACACAATTGAGAGGGGGGTGAATCAGCTGTGAGACATATTATTAAACATTAAACTTTATAAACAAAAATTTCATCCAAATGATAACATAGTAAATGTGAACATAATAACACAATCCTTTTTTTTCAAGGAAACCCTGTTAAAGGTAAAACCCCGGTGGGAATTAGCACTCACAAATAATTTACTAAGACTATATTATCCTTGTTAAAATATTTAGCCCTGTTAGGAGCTTATTGATGCATTACAGTACACAATACCTATTAAATGACATACCCTGTTTGGATTCAAGAGTAACACTGGGGTCACTATCCAGGCACACTGCCTAAAGAAGGTTAAAGCCACCCTCAGGACATACAATCCAAAATACAAGTGTATAGAAGAAATATACAATCTAGTGAACTGTCTAATAGAAGTTGTCTTTTCTTGGTCAGTTCCAATGAAGTAACATAATAAAAAACATTGCTCTACATCTTGCAGACAAACAATCATGCAGCTTCCACACTTTCTATTTCTATATTCACCTCTTACATACTTCTTTTCAAAATAAAATATCTCTCATATATACCCTATTACAATAATTGATTAGGTTAGACAATTAAGCTTTCCCCATATAAAAATAATTATTTAACCACTTGCTAAGATACACACTATACCTATAACAAGTAAATATCAATTAAAATTCATCAAATATACTCCAAGATTCGTAATCCACACTCGCAATTCATAATACACACTACATCTTAGAAGTTGGCCCCAAATAGGCTTCCTCCAGAACACACACCACAAATGATGTCACCAATAGTCATATGACTAGAGAACCATAAAAAACATTCCTTAACATGTCTTTTTCCATCCCTTAAGCTTCCATAACCTGAATCTACATTGCTCGTAAGTTATACTCAAAACATAGACTAACTCTGTCAAAGATCGCTGTCACCATCTAGTACCCAGTCTTCACTAAAAATTCTCTAACTCATCCAATAGATACTATTAAGCCATGGAACCTTAGGAATAAGATCACAACACATTTTTGTACACATTTCCATTTTCACTCATTCTGAATCAACCGTACAATATATGTACACCTCTGTCAGTCATCAAGCAATAGTAATAAGCAGTTTGTTCTATCTCCATAGAAACATATGTTGACATCAGTGATAAAACGTGAATTCCAGCAACATCATCGACAACCAATTCATACTGGTTGTGGTGAGTATAGCTATTCAAATGTCCACCAACCACATTTGTCAAATGGAAAGACATAGCTAAAGAAAAACCCTTTGATCCATACATCAACACTTTGTTGTATAAATATTCTCAAGAGACAACTCAAGCATAGATACCTTTGTCACAATATGGGGCTAGTTTCACTATGCTGCAGAAATTTGGATATGATGGTAAGACTAGTCTAGGGTTAAGACAATAAGGCTTAATGGAACTGTCTTTACTGCCAACCCAAAGAAACAAAAGAGGGTTAGGCTATGGAAAAAATAGAACTAGTACAACCATTTGAGATATACCCATAGACCAAGAACAAATTGTAGAACTAAACTAGGGGAAAAATATGGAACATTCCCTAATCAACAATATACTCCAGCATTTATTGCCATTGGAAGTGGAAACCTTTAATTCCCATTTGAACCTTAATGATACTATTCAGGACAATGCAAAAAAGTGAGAAATCTAACAAGAATTATAGCATGAATGATTCCATGAGTACAAGTCATTATCCCTTAGTAATTCTGAGTTTCCCATCCCTGTCTATTCCCCTTGGTCTGTCAATACCATATACCTTGAAGAAATATTTGACCAAATGACCATAGAGTACAAAATCATATCGATAAACATATTGATGTAAATTACTTAGGTGGTACATCCACATCCCATTCTAATTTTTTCGAAACAATCTCCTTGGTTCCTCTTACCAAAACATAATCACCCCCCATGCAGACCTTTGTCTAGTCTACCTTGAAATGATAGAATGAGACCAACAAGGACAACCTGACATAGATATTTTTGAGAATGATGAAGAAATCAAAATATTCATGAGAATTAGAGAAGGAATAACCTTAGGAGACTACAAAGAAGGCTTCTCCTTTAACCTGGATAGATTGGCATACTTTAGGGAGGATTCTCCTCTTTCCAGTCGCAAATGAAAAATCAAAAGAAAAAAAGAACAATCAGTAACTAAAAATTGCAAGACACTTTCTGACCATAAAAAATAAAAAATAAAGGACATATCTTCTGGTGAAAACCTCTATGAGGTGCCAGAGGATGAAAATATGAAACTCCTCCCCTTAACAGAAGAAAAGTCAGTGTTAGTAGCAGAAGAAATAGAGGAAGTCAATATAGGGGATGAAAAGGACCCTAAACATATTTATTTGGCTAAATCTCTTACACCAGAGGAAAGAGAATGACTCATTAGTTTCTTCAAGGAAAGACAAATCAACTTCATATGGTCTTATGCATACATGCCAGGTGTGGATCTAGAGCTAGTGCTACATCATCTTCCACTGTTACCAAATGCAAAACCTATTAAACAAAGATTAAGAAATATGCATCTGCACATGGCTTTACTTGTCAAACCAGAATTGAAAAAATCTTAGATGCAAGCTTCATAAGATCAATTCTATATGTGGATTGGATATCAAAACTGGTGCCAGTAATAAAACACAATGGTCAAATTTGTATATGCATAAATTTTAGAGACTTGAACAAGGCTTGTCCCAAGGATGATTTTCTGCTACCAAACATTGAGATGGTAGTTGACCTAATAGTAGGGCACAAAATGTTGTCACTCGTGGATAGTTTCTATGAATATAACCAAATCAAGATTGCACCAGAGGAAAAAAAAAAGACAACATTCACATGTGCCTATGGAAATTACTACTGGAATGTGATGTCATTTGGCCTAAAAAATGCAGGTGCAACTTATTAAAGGGAAATGGTCACGATCTTTCACAATCTAATCCATAAAACAATGAAAGACTATGTCAATGATATACTAACCAAATCAATGGTTAGAGAAACTCACCTACAATTTTTGGGCCCTATATCTGATTGAATGCAAGAGTACAAGGTCAGACTCAATCCAAAGAAGTGTGCATTTGGAGTTACTACTGGAAAGCTCATTGGATTGATTGTATCACATAGAGGAATCAAAGTACACACAAAAAAGGTGAAGGCCATCGTTGACATGCCACTACCAATAGATATGAGGCAACTATAGGGTGATCTACAAGGAAGAATATAATCTATCAAGTGATTCATCACCCAACTAGTAGACAAGTGTCACCCATTCTAGCACCTACTGCATAAATACACGATCTTCATATGGACAAAACAATGCAAGAAAGAATTTCAAACCTTTAAGGATTATTTATTAAAGTCCCCTATATTGGTGCCATCCATTCAAGGTAGGCCACTCCTCTTATATATCTCTAAAACAGAGTTAACACTAGGTGTTCTCTTGAAACAACACAATGAACAGGGTGAGGAAAGAGCTATTTACTACCATAACAGAACACTGGTGGGCTACGAGCTAAATTATTCAACAATTGAAAAGTCATGTCTTGCAGTTGTCTTTGTTTCTCAAAAGTTAAGACATTACATGTTGATTCATCAGGAAAAGCTCATAGCACACATAGATCCGTTGAAGTACTTGTTGATTAAAGAAAGACTAATAGGACGACTCACCAAATGGGTCATGGTCTTAAGTGAATTTGACATAGAGTACATGGCTCAAAAGGCTATCAAAGGGTAGGTAATTGAAGATCAACTATTAGAGTCACCAACACATGATCATCAACCTATAGTGTATGACTTTCTAGATGAATTGATCCTCATAGTACAATCAACAATAAAGGCCTGGAAACTATTCTTTGATGGGTCATATACAAACCATGGCACAAGAGTAGGGATAGTACTCATTACTCCACATAATGATGCAATTCCTAATTCTTTCTGACTCAACTTTCCATGCACAAACAACATAGTTGAGTATGAATATCTGGTCATCAGATTGCAGAGAAATATATAATGAAGGATAAAGAACCTATAGGGTCTATGGTGATTCCCAATTAGTCATTAGACAAGTCAATAATGACTACATGAAAAAATATGAGAAAATGGTCCTATATAGAGAGTTGATAGACAAGCTGCAGACTTATTTTCATTTCATTGTATTTGAGAAGGTTCCAAGGGTTCAAAGCAAAGAAGCGGATGTGATGGCTACTATAGCATCCTTGATCAACATGCCACGTAACAAAACTAGATTCCAATTTACGGTAGAATAACTATTGATACTAGCACATAAAGCTCTGATAATAGAGTCAATGTGTGTCCTTGTTGGTCCTGAGTCCCCATGGTACCATGATGTATATAATTACCTCCAAAATAGTACCCTACCACCTGACCCATCTAGAAACCAAAAGAAGTCCCTCATCTGACAAGCCTCTAGGTACACCCTTCTTGATAGTACTCTATATAGAAGAAGTATAGATGGAATGATTTTATGATATCTCACTTCCACAAAATCCTAGAGACCCTTGTACGAAGAACATGAGGGAATTTGTGGGGCCCATGCATGTGGAAATAGTTTGGAAAAGAAGATCATCATAATGGGATACTACTAGCCCACAATAGAGACAAATGCTAACAAATATGTGCAATTGTTAGATTCATGGAGATCTTATCCATGCACCAGCTTAAGAACTCACCCCCATCACTTCACTATGGCTATTTTCAAAATGGGGATTTGAATTAGTGGGAAAGATTACACCAACATCTTCTAATGGTCACAAGTACATCATTGTAGTGACAATGTACTTTACCAAATGGGAGAAGCAATTTATCTCACGTACATCACTGGTAAGAAAATATCTATGTTCATACTAAACAACATAATTTATTGATATGGAATCCCTTAAACTATAATCATAGATCATGGTACACATTTTCAAAAATAGGATGTCGAAGATCTCTATGAGAAGTTCCACATAAAGAAAGGTTTCTCTTTGTTGTACTATCCCTAGGGAATGGTCAAGCTAAAGCCACTAACAAAACCAAGAGTCTTGTCTATGCTAAAGTGTCCTGACAAAATCCCACAGTATTTTTCTTTAACAATATTCTCCCTCATTTAATATAGAGGTATACACAATATAATACCCTTTAAAAGTAAACCTTCTTGGATGATAAATTTTGATAATTCAGTGTGATGCCTATCCCATAACTCTATGCAAACTTGATAAGCTTCCTTAAAATCTTCATCATCAAAAGTACATATCCTTCAAAGTAGAAATTCCCAGACTTTCCAACTGAACCTCTTGAACTAGTAGATTCGTCCTATGGAGAGAAACAACAAATTTACTAGCCACCCCTTTCTTGTTCTTTATGGTGAAGGTGAATGTGAGGCCTCACCCCGAACCCCATCATAGTTTTCCAGTTTTCTTCTTAAGATAGATTTAGCATCTGATAATTTACTTTTGATGCACTATAGACATTATGGACTTTATGCTTTATGCCATGGATTTGATTATTTTGGATGCATGGACACATGATGATTTATGATGCACCTTATGGACTATATTATGTTTTCTATTATGGACATTTATTATGAGACTATTTATTTGGAAACTCATTATGATTATGTTATGGTTATTGATGAGATTGGGATTTATTTGATATAGATGTTGGATTTTGATTTCCTGCAATGAGAATTTTTCCTTATGATAAATGCTTAAAATGAGAATTATGTAATCTTGTCATCTTTAGTAATAAACTTAGTATGTTGAGGATGTCCTTAAATTGTAAACATTGCTTATTTCTTTATGATGTATATTTATTTCCTCAGACTACTGATATTTGAATTGAGTGTGCAGCTAAGAAACCATGGTATTTTATCTGGGGAACCAAACAAAGGAAAATGTGAACTCAGTTTGAGCCAAGGTTGCGTCTAATGAAAGACAAGACCTCATTGTTTCGTAATTTTATTCGTAAACATATTTGGATGATTGTGGAAGTATAATCTTTAAATGTAATTCTTATTTCTTGTGAGTTTTGCCTAAGTGGATATGACATGACCTAGTGATGTGTAAATGTTGTGTGTGTCATTTGACACTTGTGTTTTGTACTTAAGGCCATGACATGTCAACTTGGGAATGGTTGTCCGCCTACCTAGATTAGTACATTAGTGAACCCCCATAAGCATACCTTAGTTTGGGAGATGGGAGTGTGGTCATCTCAATGGAATTTCGAAATTACTCTTAGAGTGGACTTTTAGAGGGGTTGTGAAGTGTCCAGGGGTGTGTTGGGATCATTTTTAGGTAGCCCACTTGTTATACCAATAGTTAAGGGCATTTTTAACCCTAGAATAGCCTCTATTTGACCATGTGACCCTTCCAAAAAGTTGATTTCCCAATTTGTGCGAAAATCAACTCTTGTGAGGCTTGACATGGATAGAACACCATTCCTTATTTGTGTTAAGACATAATTCACCTTTTTGAAGCTTCCTTCTTTAGTACCATTTTTGGTAAGGTGTAAGAGTTTAGGGAAGAGGGACCAATTAGAGAATTTTTCTTCTCCCCATGAGCTTTTTGGTGGCTTTTTAGTGGGAACTCTCCAAGTTGGAGAGTTTGAACACCCACTCCCTAACTTAGGGACATAGCTAGAGTTGGTGATCTTGGAAGAAGGGATTTGGCTAAAAAGGGAGCTCTTCTACAACTTTCTTCCTTAAGCTTGGATTCTAGGTTGGTGGACTTTGTATTACTCTTTCCTTTGTAATCTTATGTGCTCTTGTCAAATGAGTGTTGTTGTGTTTATGGGCTTGTTGGAAGCCATGAATCTTGTTTTTTAATGTAATACTTGATGTTGTTACAATGCTTTTCATTTTGATCTTCTTGTATGTTTTGTTTATGGGAGTATCAAGACTCACTCACCCTTGGGAGGGAAGAGTAGTCTTGGGGGTGGAGGAGTTATGACAGCCCTTGGTGTAGAGTCTGTCCTCAAGGAGGAGAGGGAAAAAGCATGGAGTATGGGCTCCATGAAGCCTCCCTTATTGTTGCTTCATTGGGGGTCATAAGGGTATGAAGTTGTCTTAGTTGAAAATGTGAAAGTGAGTGTTTGGACAGCCATGTGAAGGCTGAGATTTTTATGTTTTGGGTTGGCCTTCTCCCTTGGGTACTTGGTCCACTTCACCCCAAGTAGGAT
>MU228374.1:101274-118327 GCA_018584345.1 Thuja plicata | reverse complement strand
TATATATATATATATATCTATATATATATATTTCAATATATATAAATACTTACAGTATTGTAAGTATGTGTATATATTGGAATATACATATCAAATATCATGAGATTTCCCTCTTCCAACAATGGCTCTTAAACCTGCAACCAAAAAAAAAAAGAAAATAAAAATTAGGGTTTGAAGGAAGAGATATGAAGATAGAATGGAGACTTTGAGATGTGTTTTTGGTCTTCCCCAATTTGGACCCTAACCCTAATTTCAAATTAGGGTTAGGATTTCAAATTGGGAGGAAGAGGAGAATAAGAGGGGGAAAACTTTACCCTTTAGGTTATAGTGTAAATCTTTTTTGGGTTCTTTTTTTTTTTTACTTAATGAATCTTCTTTTTGGGAAATTTCATCTCCCTAATTCTTTTATTTTAGGTGTTTACCTTTAATATTTAAAAGTATTATAATTGTTGTAATATAGGTTGCATTTAAGGGAAAGGATTAAATAGGATTATATAGTAATTATGAGAGATCGCCTTTAGGAAGAGATTTAATTAGGATACCTTATTATACTAAGATAGTAACTATTAAAAGGTTCATTAAAGATGAACTTTTTGAAGAACTGAATTATATTTAATTACTAATATGGTATAGACGCCCCCTATAAATAGATTTTTAAATATTGTTAATGATATTAATTAAACCATAGATCATCAACAGATCATTTCCTTTGATCTTTAAGCTAATCCTTCCAATCTTGGCATTAACTTATAAGTTTTATACGCAAACCAATTTTAACATAGCCATTATTTTCTTGAAGGCTTAATAATTTTATTAGGAGAATTTTATAATGGGGTGAATCTAATCTTAGGGACTCATAATGTTATTTTTTTTGGCCAGTATACTGGTCATCATAAAAATAATATTATGAAAGTACCTTACCCTAAAGGATTAATTTTAATCACAGGATCCTTAAGCTATCAAACCATACCATATTTTCTGAATGACCCTGGAGACTGAGTATAGGGAACCCCTCTCCTTTTCTCCACATCATCAAACTCTATTAATAAAATTAGGGGATGACACGCGCACTCTTATAACCTCACCTTGTTTAGTCTCTGAGCGTTATGCTAAATTTATTTAAACGTCACCTTGTGCATCTGTAACTTAGGAAGATGATTAGGGTTAAGGGAGGTTGACACTTAGTCATGATTCCCCTTAGACCCTCTTGACTTTAATTTCACCTTTAAAAAAAAATGTTGTTGCATTTTTGGGCGTGAATTTTTGGGCATGACAGTGAAAGCTTGGAGATATTCCATCCATTTCACGTGCCTCTGATTCAATTTCTCCCGTCTATTCAGAAAACTCAAGGCATGATTGTCAGTATAAACAACAAACTCCTGTGGTAAAATGTAATGTCTCCACTTTCTTAGAGACTTAACCATATCATACAAATCTAAATCATAATTAGAATAATTTTGCTTTGCCTCTTTGAGTTTCTCACTAAATAATTCCACATGTTTACCCTCTTGGCTCAAAACACCACCAATAGCCGTCTTTCTTGAATAACATTCTATGATAAAAATCTTATAGAAATTAGGAAGGAATAGTATAGGTTTTTTTGCAACCCTTGTTTTCAAATACTCAAAATATTTATGGGCATCATCATTCCAAACAAAGTGACACTTTCTACCTCCCTTTATGGTATTAATCATTGGTGTACTAAGCCATCTAAAATTCTTAATGAACTTTCTATAAAAAATAGCAAGCCCATGAAAAATCTTTACCTCACTAGATAATTTAGGAGTTGGCCAATTCAAAATGACTTCTACTTTGGAGGGATCCATCTTTAAGTTTCCCTTTGAGATAACAAAGACAAGAAACACAAGTTCTTCTTGCAAGAACACACACTTTTCCAAGTTGATCCTCAACTATTCTTCATGCAACCTTTTTAACACCATATCCAAATACATTAGGTGAAGATGGTGGTTAAATGGTTCCTCACCATTATGTTTACAGATAGTGTTGTTCATGATTTAGATTATAGAAAGATATCTTTTATTGTGACAAAGTTTAGTATTTTAGGGTTCTTGTTGATCATAGATGAAGATGAGTTTGGATTTCATATTGAATATGAGGCAGATTTTCTTTGGCGGTGTTCATGCATCTTTTTGGTGTTCTTGTATCATGTGATGATCATATTTTTTGTCTTCATTGATTAAGGTGATCATATTTATTATTTTGGTATTGTGTTGGTGTTTCTTCATTTAGATCCTAGCCAACTTGATGGAGTAATGTGTTGCAATTATTGATGTTTATTTGGTGACATATAATTGTGTTTATGGTTGAATATTTTGGTCCTATCTAAGTCTTAGTCGACTTGATTTGGATCTCTTTGAAGACTCAGAATAATGTTTATATATTTTATTTTAATAGGTCTTAGCCGACCTAGTTGTTGATTATTCTTTATAATCGGTATAAATGAGAGATCATTTTGTATTTTTGATGCATGAGAGAGATGTGTGAATATAAGGAGAATTTATGATATCTGTATTATGCATTTAAGGAATATTTTGTACTTCATTGAAACTATATTGGTAGTGGGGATGCTATTTGTTAGTTTGGTTTTAATGGACTGTATGTCCCATCCTGCTGTAATTCAAGATAGATCGGTGAACATTACTGAGGGCTAGATCTATGATTGTATTGTGAGTAGTGAGCTCTGGATAGTGAGCCTTTAGATTGGGTTGTTATCCTGTGGTTTCTAGTATATCCTTTGTTCTCTATTTTTCTCTTAACCTGACAGTACTTTTAGCAGAGTACATTCATCTTGTTGGTTTTATTCCCGTCAGGGTTTTCCCTTAATTGGGTTTCCTCAAGAACAAATATTGGTGTTCTTTTTTTATTTATTTTAGATCTTGCATTACTATTTATCTTTCATATATAAGTGGCTAAAGTGAAATTAAATTATTATTAGGTGTGTACAACTGATTCACCCCCCTCCCCCCTCTAAGTTGTGATTGCCTCATTTTGGGCATAAAAATTGGTATCAGAGCCTAGTCCATTTGAATAATATTAACTGATTGAAGGAGATTTGTCATGGAAAGTATAAGAAAAGAGAGTCTGAAGTTTGATGGAAATAACTATGTGATTTAGAAGGATCAGATGAATACCTACTTGATATGCATGGGGAGAGAAGATGAATACTAGCAGATCACTAAGAAGCCTTATGCTATTTTGAATGACCTAAAAATGCTACTGTAGATGAAAATAATAAATTCAACAAGAACATGTGAGCAAGGAAGACCTTGATCAACGCCTTATCTGATTTAGAAAATCTCACATTTATGGATTAAGTATTGCACATGAGGTATGGAAAAAGTTAGAAACTATTTATGAATGTGACACATATGCTAAGAAATATAAGTTTTAGGGATTAAAATAAAAATAGGAAGATTTGAAGATGAATGATCTGGTTTGTGCATTCATATGTGCTGGTAGTACCTTGAAAGATAATGAATTTGTAGACATTATTCTAATATCCTTTCCCGCATGCTATAGTGAGAAAGTTGTTGCTACTAAGGAATTGATAAATATAAGAGACACTTCAACAGAAGCTTTGGTAGGTAGACAATATGCCTACGAAATTACTACACTTGGTAAGGAACTTCCAAAGGTTGAGACCACATTTAAAGCAAGTGTGACTAAGTATGACCAGGGAGAAAAATCTACAAAGATGAAATTAAAACACTATGCTAAAGATTAGGAAGAGATCATGGAGGAAGAAAGGAAGATTGATGAACTTGAAGCTTTGATTGTGAGAAGACTACCTAAGTGCTCCAGTAAGTATGAAGGAAGGTTACCTTTGAAATGCTTCAATTGTAATAAGATTGGTCATATTGCATCTAGATGTCCAAAAAAAACTCCAAGGATTTTAGAGACAAATCTAAGAAATATCATTCTAAGGGTCATAAAAAATTATGCTTCTAAAGAAGGTGTGACTGATGATGAGTCTGTTTCTAGTGAGAAAGAAATAGTGTTTATTGTTATTAGAGAAGATAAACCTAATGAAGAAAATTAATTGGTTTCACGAGTTGTTAAAAGAGATGAATGTGTCATTAATAGTGGATGTGCACATCTTATGACTCGTGACAAGGATAATTTTGTGAAGCTTGAGGCCTATGATGGTGATGTTGTTATATTCGGTACAAATCCTCCCTATTTGATTAAAGGAAAAGTATCCATTACACTTGATGGTAAAAATAGTATTGATAATGTCTTGTATATTGAAGGTTTAAGTTATAATTTTTTGAGTATTGAAAAACTGTTGGATAAAGGTTACAAATTGGAATTCATGGATGGAATCTACAAGATCATTGGAAGTATAGGAAATCTTATTGCATCAGGAACACAAACTATTGGTAATCTATTCATTTGAAAATTGTTGAGAATAAATGTTTGGTTGCTAAGATTGATGATAGTTAGTTATGACATAAAAAATTTTGTCATGTAAACTTTGATAATATGGTGAAAGTTATCACTACTAATATTGTAAGAGATTTTCCTAAACTGATGAAGCCTAACAACATGTACAAAGAATTTCAATTGGTAAACTGACTAGATATACTTTTAAGAATAACACATACTCTTCAAATGGAGTGTTGGATTTGGTACATATAGATCTATGTGGTCCTACTAAGACAAGAAGATATTATGGTTATAGATATTTTATGCTACTTATTGATGACTATTCAAGGATGATGTGGGTTACATTTTTTAAAGAGAAATCACAAACTTTTCATAAATATTAGATATTCAAGATGATGGTAGAAACATACTCTAGAAAAAGATTAAGTTCCTAAGATCATAAAGATGTGGAGAATTTACATCTGGTAAGTTTTATGCATTTTGTGAAGAACATGAGATAAAGAGATAGACTTCTTCTTCACGAGTCCCACAATAGAATGGTGTTGCAGAGAAAAGGAATAAGATTATCCTAAACACAACTAGGACTATGATGATTGAAGGAAAAGTTTCACAGGTCTACTAGAGAGAAACGGTGTGCACCATAGTATATACTTTTAACTGAGTACATATTTGGAAGGGAACCGGAAAGACTCCTTATGAACTATGGGATTGTTGGAATAACTATGGAAAGTTGGGACTGAGAGGGGAGGGGTGAATCAGTACCACTAAAAAATTTCTAACCACATTCAATAATTAAACCATATACAGCTACTTGTTGATTACCAAGTTCATAAATTTGAATTGAAATTAATATAATGCTTGTAAAACCATAACATCAAAAAATTAAACAATTAGAACTCATAGCACCATGATTTTGGTAACACATAAATCCTTGGTTAGAGGATGAAACTGCGGTGGGGATGACACCTACAACCTTCACTAACTACAGTATCAAGGGTGCTCGATTAGAGCTACAAAGTTTATCTATTTATGATAGCTTACCCGATTAAGAGTATATATAAGACTTGTTAGGTCTACCTTATTAAAGGATTTTTACAAACTCTACACTTAGAGATGTACCATGTTAAAGGATTTAAAAATATAAGATCGGTTAAGATCTACCCAGTATTGGGATGTAAAGCTCTCAATACAATAGTATCAAATAAATTAACAATGTCTGTAAAAATGCATCAAATGTAAATGTTGATTAGAATCTCTATGCTTTGATTTGTGTTACCTCAATCTCAAACTATAACACTGTTTTGTTCTACTTTGCTGTAACTGAATTTCTGCTTGGTTCTCTCTGCTCTACTCTTGTTCTTTAATAACTCCTTTCTCAGCAATAACAATAACAACTCTCTTTCCTCTTCTCTGTATTTCTCTCTTACAAATCCATCCAATATATAAATGGGTTTTTCCTCTTAACATTATGTGTTAGGTACACTATAAATTTATTTTGACCATTAGATCTTCTTTCCAGCTCGGTGATCATGTCACTTTTACCTTGGTACTTGTTGTTTTACTTGGAAATGAAAAACTTTTTTTTGTTGTTTGATCTTTGCCTTAGATATTCAATCTGATTTATTTAAATCATTGATCATGTAACAAACCGTTATACATACTTGTATACTCATAATTAATGCTTTGACTATCATTAAATGTGATCTGATTGTATTTTGAATTAACTTTCTAACTTGATTGAGTATTTTCACAATACTCATTTAAATGATCTTCATCACTTGGTGTACTATCAACTCGGTGTAGTACACATGTGCTCAGTGTAGTGTATCACTCGGTAACTATAGGTGTTCAGTGTTGGATAATGGAGAGGTGAGTACTGAGAGGGGAGGGGTGAATTAGTACCCTTAAAAACTTTAAACAAATCCTTGTAACCTATTATTCTTCAATAACCGACTGAGTAGATTGCATACACTAAACATATAATATCACTGCTGAAATGTAAATGCATGTAAAGTAAAAAATAGACATACATGAAATTAAGTAATCATGACACTAGTATTTTGGTATCGCGGAAAACCCCTATTATAAGGTAAAAACTACGGTTGGGATGAGACCCACAAAACTTCACTATTGCAGCAATAAAGTAACATATTAAAGCTTACAAAGAATAATCACTTCTAATGATATTACCCTATTAGGAGTAACAATGAGATCGATTAGATCTACCTCATGAGAGGATTTAGAAAAACAAAGTATGTGTGCACTTGGTTAAGAGATTTACAATAAGACGGTTAAGTCTACTCTATTAAGAAATTTTTGGGTTCTATTACAATTGTTAGAGAGTAACAAAAATTTGATCTGAACATATACAATATCAATATTTTTGATACAGATCCATTAAGTACATACAAAATATATCACCTCAATGTGAATGATAATACCTTCTACTCTATTCTGCTCGGTAGCCTTGCCTTAGTTCTGAAAAATGATTTCTGCAATGTAGTCTGTGTCCTTAAAACCCTTGTCTGATCTTTGATGTCTGTACTATGGTGGCTACTTGATCATTTCTTGATCAACATACATTAAAAAAATGACATCTATACATTTATATATATCAAACTCTATGACCTAATTAGGGCTTAACAATTACATCCCTACCATAAGATCAACAATGTACATAATTTACCTTGATAATCTAAACATAGCAGATATAAACAATTGATGTTGTAAATCCCTAATTAATGTTCTCCTCGATCATGTAAACCATTATCCAGGTCGGATAAATTGTTTTTACATATAATAATGTGCCATAAAAAACTTTTAGGTGGCCTCTGGTCCACTTGGTTAATGTTGTCTCTCGATGCTCAGTGTAGTCTATGTATCTAAGATATACTGATGTTCGGTTATACTGTGTAGCTTGGTGTTGTATACTAATCGGTATAGTCTAGTTGTTCAGGTATCACTGCACTCGGTTAAATCTAGGTGTGATCAGTGCTCATTGTTAACTCTGCATTTTGGTGATTGAACCAACTGTGCTATTTTGACTCTATTATCGTCTATCCATTATGTCTGCTTAATAACTAATAAAAAATTCAATGTGCAATTGGAGAAACATTCTCCCCCTTTGGCATTAGTATCAAAAAATTATTACTATACACCTTTGTACATGCTCGGTATATGTATGTGAAATCTTCCTAATTATAGTATCACCCTTTACTATACTTATATACATATGTTTCCCCCTTTTTTGAAAATAATGAAAAAATGAATATAACTTATAGTTTGTCAAAAATATTAGGATGGGTGTTCTTGAGAGTTTCCAATAGTTTCTCCCATTCCTCCTTTAAATGATCAAGGGTTAGTAGCTCTAAATTTAATTGAGCATGCATATCATATATGCTTTCTATCACTAGTAAGTCTGGGGTGGAAATCAATTTCTTTGCCAATGTCATATGTTTTTGCATCATTACCAAATGTGGTAGTAATGTTTCCTAGAGCTCGGTTACTTGTTCTCTAATTTTCTCTTCTTCTTTCTTCAGGTCTAGTGTTAACTACTGGTTCCAAAGTACCCTAGTGTAATGCATCTGCAATGCATGTTTCTCAGTTGATAGAATTTTTTCACTATCTTTTAAATCTTGATCTATCTTCTTTATCTTTTCACTAATCTCGGTAGTGAAGTGATCTAATGTGCATGAATTTTGTAGAATTTTAATGGATTCAGATATTAATCTTTCTATTCCATTCACAAATTTAGACAGAGTTAACTTGTATATTGTCACTACCTAGCTGATCTTCTCTGTGACCTTTTACCGTATCTTCTTCTCAGCTCTTTCTTCCACTTTTAGCTTGACATCAATGTTAGGTTTGTTAATTACTTCAGTGAGAAGTGAAATTTGATCAATTATGGGGGTGGATTCATTGATATCTAAGTCTGGGGAAACTTTCTTAAGAATCTCCCTGGCATCTTCTAGTACTTGTGCATTATTATGTTCTTATCTTAACTTATCTTGTGCTACTTTCCTACTGCGTAATTCACCATATTCTATCAATATTTCTAGATCGAGTGTCCTTGGATTCCATGTTGGAATCTCTACAATTTCATCCAATGTAACTGTCTTCTTGTTTCCTTTCTTTTTCTTCTTCTTCTTCTTTCCTTGGACACTAGATGAATGAGATAAAGTTAATGCTAATTGAGCCTTTTGCTCGGGTTCTAGATTTTCTTTCTCAGGACTCAGTGTGATGACTTGGTGAGGTGCTTCAGTAACTAACTTGGTATTTGTAGTAGAAATATCTACTATATTATCTATGTTATCTATATTACCTTTACCTTGTGCTTATGCATTAGTGGTATCTTTTGGTGCATCACCTTGTGTTGTTCCACCACTATGCCCAGTCTGTGTACCTTGTTGATCACCCTTGTCTTCATTTGTATCTGTAACCTTCTTGGGTGTATTTTTATTCTGTGCTTCACTCTATATTTCAATATCTTGTACTAAAATAGGTAGCTAGCCCAGTACATCTACTCAAGCGACCTCTACTGTATCTTGTTCATTCATGGTCTCAATTGCTCTGACTATCTCATGTTCCTTAGATTTATCATCAGGATCATCTTCAATTATGTCATTTATGGTGATCTCTAGGTGTCTCATATTAGTCAAGAGTTGAGGAATTCCATCTAATACATTATCAACATCTATTGGTTTTGTGCTTGATTGATCTCCCTCGGTGTCGACTGTGGATGCAATGCCTATTTATTCTTTGATTTCTTTTACTTCCTCAGGTGGATTCAATAGTTTATTCCATATTTGTGTGCTCTCTATATCCACTTATTTTATATTTCCTTGCAAAATATTCAGTGACTGACTTTGTGACAGTGAGAACATGTCATTCCAGAGTTTGACCAATTCCTAGACTTGGTTTGCCATTGTCTCATACAATTTTTTGCTATATGCCCATATTTACCACATGTTGTACAAATACTCATAGTGTTAGAGTGCCATGCATAAGCATTGCCTTGTCTTCTTGGTTGATTTACCTTTTCTTGTCCTTTAGGCTTCCAGATTTGCTTTGTGTTCTTCTTGCATGCTTGTGATGTATGACCATGCATGTTGCAATTTTTACAGTATTTATCTATTGATTTCTTAAGATCGTTGCAAATGTAATAGCACTCTATGTATTTTCTATGTGTTTCAAACGCAGCAATCTTTCTTGTATTTATATTGAGAAAGAGGCTAGGAGAGACATGTCCCTTCACAGGACAAGTCTATTCATTATAATTTTTAATGTTTCATTAATCAATTATATATTCGAATAATATAAGTATATATATATATATGTATATCACATGTATATATATATAATATAATATATTATTATTAATCAATATTAAAGTATTATATGTATTCTAAATAATCATACGACTGAAGCTACAAACATTAACACTCCCTCTTAGCTAGGGAGGATGATCAAACATAATGTGTAGTGGTCTCCCTTGTCAACACTTATGACTCTCACAATAGCTACACAAAACATCAACACTCCCTCTTAACTACAGAAGATAAAATCCATCAAGGTAATACATCCATTAATTTTGAAAGGGAGAAGACATCACCTCACTGTGATATCAGGAGATATGGTTTATGCAGGAATAAAAAGTCACATGATGTTCACCATAGCTCATAAATATCCATGATATGTGTAATGAGATTATGTCTCATGATGTCTTCCAAATGGATACTAAGTTTACGTAGAGATATGCTACTACATGACATTTCTCATATAGTCCAGTCAATGTGTAATACTAAGTTCACAAGGATCCTAATATGATCCATATGGATACAAAGAAATTACATAATTTGTGATATGAAGGATCACCTAACATGTGATAAAAATTTTTACGTATCACCTGACACGTGATATGAGGAATCTTCTAACACATGATACCAAGTTTTACATATCACCTAACATGCAATATGAGGAATCACCGAACATGTGATACCTAATTATATATAACCTTAGATCGTAATATAAGGAATCACCTTAGATTGTGATACCTTGTTTTCACATCACCTTAGATCGTGATATGAGGAATCACCTTAGAACATGATACCTAATTTTCATCACCTCAGATCATGATACCAGAATATAGGAATTAGAGAACATTAAATTCCCCTTACATATAACCCTATTATGGTATGTGCACTGACATATCAAAATATCTACCATAACAAATCTCCATATGAGGAATCACCTTAGATCGTGATACCTGACTTTCATATCACCTTTGATGCAAGAGGTTGGAGACGGGGCCTAGGGCACACCGAAAATCATCCATCTTGCAGATACAATGTGGAATTAACACAACACACAGTAGGATAAGAGAAATGCAGACATCTTTATTATTAAATCATCAAACTTAATACATGCCAAGCTGTAAGTCCTTCCTGGTTATGGCCATATACAAAGAAATGTATTA
Organism: Thuja plicata; assembly: GCA_018584345.1. NCBI lineage: Eukaryota > Viridiplantae > Streptophyta > Pinopsida > Cupressales > Cupressaceae > Thuja > Thuja plicata. Next base: position 107,445 of record MU228374.1, on the reverse strand, counting down.
CAATTCGATCTTCTTATAACAGAGATCTCAGATCTTCAATATCTTAACATTTTCCTTCTTTCTCAAAGATTTGGTACCAAACTAAGAACATACAAAAGAATATATACAAGAGACCAAAAAATATGTCGGCACTCAAAACCAAAGGAGAGACCCACATTTAGGTCCCCACAAATCCTGAAGATAGATCCCAAATAAAGCCAGCCACAAAAATTAAATGAAGAAGTCGGCCACATCTTGAACTCCCATAATAAACCAACTTAGAAAAGGCATGATCGAGCAATAGAGCACTTGGCCAAAGAAGAGCCGAGAAAAAACAACAAGCATGACCAAGCAACTCGGCAAGGATGTTGAGTAATAGAAGCAGAGTGGTAGAGAACAAACTAAGAAATGCAGTAAACATATTTTTGGTTGAGCAGGATTGCCAAGGACCTAAGATGCTTCGATATCAGAAACCTGGGGTTGAAAAGAAATGATTCCCCAAATCATGTATTAGGTCTAACCTGAAATGAATCCAACTTATATTGAGAAATCCAAGATGAGTCCTCAATCAATCTATTTTTCCACTTTACCAGATATTCCATGTATTCTTTTCCTCTTGTACTTCTGCCAACTCTCTGTTTCAAGATCTTCTCAACTTCCTCTATCTGCTTCTTAGGATAATCAATTGGTACTATTACTTCTTCATTAGTTTCATGATATTCATACAATTTTGAAATATTGAATATAGGTGATATATCCATGACATCAGGTAATTCAACTTCATAAGCATTTCCACTGTCAAATCTTCTCAGTATTTTACAAGGACCAAATTTCTTCTTCAGTCTCCCATATGTTCCAATAGGAAATCTTCCTTTCTTTAGATGAACCATCACAACATCATCAACTTCAAATGTTTTGTCTTCTTGATCTTTTTGCATCATCTTTGTATTTCTGATTACTTTTCTCCAGCTTTTTCTTTACATCCTCATGCAATGTCTTCATAAATTTTGCAAATTCCTCTTCTTCAGCACTTCTTTTCTCTTCACCAATAATGTCTCTCAAATCTGATATACCTCTAGGTTCTGTGCCATGAAAAATCTCAAAAGGTGTCTTTCCAGTACTTCTGTTTACTGAATTATTGTATGCAAACTCTGCTTGTGCCAACATCAAATCCCAATTTCTTGGTGTGTCTCCAACTAAACATCTCAACAAGTTACCCAAACTTCTGTTTACAACCTCTATTTGTCAATTAGTCTATGGTTGAAATGTAGAACTAAATTTTAATTTAGTATTCAACTTCTTCCAAAGTGTTCTCCAAAAATAACTTACAAACTTGTTGTCTCTGTCAGAGATGATACTTCTTGGTAATCTATGCAATCTGACAATCTCCTTAAAGAAAATATCTTCTATATGCACTACATCTGATGTTTTCTTACATGGTATGAAATGTGTCATCTTTGAAAATCTATCCAAAACAAATATAGAATCATTACCTCTTATTGTCCTCGGAAGTCCAAGAACAAAGTCCATGCTAATATCACTCCAAGGTTTCTCAGGAACAAATATTGGTGTATACAAACTTGTATTCTAACTTACTCCCTTTGCAACTTGACAAACTCCACAACTTCTCACAAATTTTTGAACATCCTTATACAAATAAGGCCAAAAGTACCTTTCCTTTAGTAGACTCAATTTTCTATCAATGCCAAAGTGTCCAACCAATCCACTACTATGTTTCTCCTTAATCAAATTAGTTCTCATTGAACCTCTTGGTATGCACAACTAAATTCCTTTGAACAACATATCTTCCTAAATGAAATAGTATTCATAATTACTTGATTTATTTGTATTAGGTGCTCTGCCCACTCTCCATTGCTTTGAAAAATCAGGATCATTTTCATACAAATTCTTCATGTCATCAAAGCCAAGAAGTTCAATTCTCATTTTAGTCAACAAAGATCTTTTTCTACTTAATGCATCAGCAACTCTGTTAGAAACTCCACTTTTATGCTTAATCAAAAATGTAAAGCTCTGCAAATATTCAACCCATTTCATATGTCTCTAATTCAACTTATTCTGACTACCCAAATATTGTAAATCCTTATGATCAATATACAACACAAATTCATTTGGCATCAAGTAATGTCTCCATTTCTTCATAGCTTGCACAATAGGATAGAACTCTTGATCATAGACAAATAATTTTCTCTTTGCATCATTCAACTTTTCACTAAATAAAGCAACAGGTTTACCTTCTTGAGTCAACACAACTCCAATTGCACTTCCATTTGCATCACATTCAACTTGAAATACCTTATTGAAATTAGGTAAGGCTAGCACAGGTAATTCAGCAACCTTCAACTTTAAAGCTTCAAAAATTTTATCAGCTCCATGTGCTCATTGGAACTCTCTTTTACCACCTCTCATTGTCTCAGTCATAGAATTTCAAATAGAACTAAAAATTCTGATAAAATTCCTGTAAAAACTTGCCAATCCATGAAATGATCTTACCTCTGTAACATTCTTAGGTGTAGGCCAACTCAATATAGCTTCAACCTTTTTTGGATCCATCTTCAAACCATCAATTGAAATTACAAAACACAAATACACAAGCTCTTCTTTCATGAAGGAACAACTCTTTAGATTTATTAGCAACTTTTCCTCTTTCAATCTCTGTAATACTTGTTTTATATGCATCAAATGTTCTTCTCTAGTTTCACTGAATATCAGAATATCATCTAGGTATACAATCACACATTTATTCAATAATTTCTTCAAAAATTCATTCATTAGCCTCATAAATGTATTGGGTGCATTAGTTAAACCAAAATGCATAACCAACCACTCATACAAACCTTCCTTTGTCTTGAAAGCAGTCTTCCATTCATCACCTTCTCTGATTCTGATCTGATGATATCCACTTTTCAAATCAATCTTGGTAAAATACTTTTCTCCTCTCAAAAAATCCATTATGTCATCCATCCTTGGTATAGGAAACCTATACTTGACTGTGATTTTGTTTATTACTCTGGAATTAGTGTACATTCTCCATTCTCCATTCTTTTTAGGTGCCAACACAACAGACTGATACTGCACATGGACTCAAACTTTCTCTGTTTAAGGCTTTGTTCAACAACTCATGAAATTGTCAGTTAGGCTCTTCATTCTCAGTAGGTGTTAACCTATGTGATGCTTTATTTGGTAAACTAGCTCTAGGAATCAGATCCATACAATGATAGAATCTTTGATTGGTTGCAACCATCAGGTACATTATCTAAAATGATTTCTTTGTGTTCAATTAGTAACTTCTCAACTTTTGCAGGCATATCATCTTCAACATTCTTACTTGGTTTGTTAGGAATCAAAGTATAAAATATATCATTTATTTTTAGATCTTTAACAAACTATCTACCTTTCATCAGGCAAACTTTCACAGATGTACACAACTCATCAACATATTCTTCAATCAAAGACAACAAATTTTTCTTCTTTCCATCAACCCAAATAGAATATCTATTCAACCTTCCATCATGTATAGAATTTCTATCATACTGCCAAGGTCTACCCAACAATATATGACAACAATCCATTGGCATAATATCACATAAAATCTTATCAGAGTACTTTCCAATTTTCAGATTCACAAAACATTCTCCACTCACCATTAATGTGTGCTCATCCTTGGTCCATGAGATCTGATAGGGCTTTGGATGCTTCATCCTTTCCAACTGTGAATTTGAAACCATTTCCTCATATGATAGATTCTCTGAGCTTCCACTATCAACAATGACTTTCCAAACCTTGTCAGCAACTCTACATCTAGTTTTAAACAAACTTTTCCTGACAGGATCTTGCTTATCTTTCTCACTCCATAGTATCCCTATGATCATGAGGTTATTTTCAGGTTCATTGGATGTCTCCTCTTGAACCAAAGCATTTTTTCTACTGCTACCACCTTTATTTCTTGCATGTGTGCATTCAAAGGATTTGTGTCCTTCTTCACCACAATTGTAACAAGTTACTTGGAACCCTCTTCTACTATAACCACCTCTGGAATAATTGCCTCTTCCTCAGTATGAATTTCCACCTTTCCATTCAGTCTTTCCTTTGTCTTGACTTGTGTCTGTATTTGACTTTTCTAGTTGAGATCTATTGTTTTCACCATGAGATCTACCTCTTCCTTTAGGGAATCTACCACTTCTACCTATTTGTCTTTATTCATATCTTCTGTTCAAATTTTCTTCAACTTTTAGGGAAAAATGATATGTCTCTTCAATACCTTCCATTTTGACCAAACTAATTTCATCTTGTATAGAACTTCTCAAGCCATTCAAGTATCTTGCAACTCTTTCCACTTCATCTTCAACATGTATAGATTTGATGTCTAATCTGTAGAATTCCTTAGTATAGTCTTTGAATGATTTGTCCTTCTTCTTCAAACTTTGCATTCACCAGATTAGGTTAATCTGATAATCACAAGGTAGAAATTTTCCTTTCAATTTGTTAACCATCTTATCCTATACCTTGATCTTGTATTTACCTTTCTTCTTTATGTCCAATTGCAGGTGTTCCCACCATAAGGATGCAAGACCTTTCAATTTTGTGATTGCAATCTTCACCTTCTTATCCTCTGCAACATTCTCATATTGAAAATATTTTTCCATCTTAGTGATCCAGTCAATCAAGTCATTAGAATCCAATTTTCCACTATACTCAGGAGGATTAAACTGAGGTGTGGATTTAAAACTTGTCAAAGCTCTCAGGAACCTTTCTTCTTCCTGGTCCATCATAGGTGCAGGTACAGCTTCACCTTGAACCTCTTCAAATTCATCATCACTAACATCTTCAAGATGTCTTCCTCTATGTTGGGCTATCTCAAGACCTTCCAATCTTGCAACCATTTGTCTTAGCATATCAGCTAGACCTTGATCATCATTTCCTCTCCCACAAACCATCTTGAAACTCTTTGCAATTGTAGGTCAGATTGCAACCTGCCACCCTACAAAAAATATCTTTAGAGTTTACAAGAAGGAGCCACAGATCTCAACTCACTCTGATACCACCTGACACAAGGAGGTTGGAGACGGGGCCTAGGGCACACCCAAAACCATCCAGCTTGTAGATATAATGCGAAATTAATACAACACACAGTAGGAGAAGAGAAATGCATAGATCTTTATTATTAAATAATCAAACTTAATACATGCCAGGCTATAAGGCCTTCCCAGTTATGTCCATATACAAATAAATGTAATACAATTCGATCTTCTTACAACAGAGATCTCAGATCTTCAATATCTTAACATTTTCCTTCTTTCTCTAAGACTTGATACCAAACTAAGAACATACAAAAAAATATATACAAGAGACCAACAAAGAGGTTGGTGCTCAAAACCAAAGGAGAGACCCAAATTTAGGTCCACATAAATCCCAAAGATAGGGGTAATACCACAATAGTGGGTTACACTTTTCGGGAGGAATAAATTTGCCTTGAAAAGCGCGATCGACTAAAAAATGTTTCATACTTTCGATCAGACCAACAAAAACCTTTCGATTAGAAGTGAGTAACTTCCAATTGAAAGTACCTAAAATGGGTACTTCGATCGGAAGTTACTTTCGATCGAAAGTACCTAGTTACTTTCAATCGAAAGTAACTAGGTTTTTTTTGGCAGAATAAAACCCACCAAAACAGTCATTTTGATTGTTTCAGCTGGGTCGAAAGTGACAGAGAGAACAGTGGCTTCCGTTTTATCAAACGTCAATTTATCAGGTTTTTCACATTTATAATTTGCATATTTTATTGTTTTATAATATATATTGTTTGTATATATGCATTTTTATGTTTTTTTATATATATTGTTTGTAAATTTGTATATATTTGCATGTATATGTGTATATATGCATGTATATGTGTATATATATGTATATATACATGTATATATGCATAGATGTGTATATATATGTGTATATATGTGTATATATATTTGTATATATATGCATATATATATATATATGTGTGTGTGTGTGTGTATACATACATACATATATATATATGTGTGTGTGTGTGTGTGTATACATATATATATATGTGTATATATGCATATATATATATATGTGTACATATATGTGTATATATAGTGTATATATGTGTATATGTATATGCATATATGTGTATATGCATATATATATATA
>MU228374.1:51676-76994 GCA_018584345.1 Thuja plicata | reverse complement strand
GAGATGGTAGGAAAGCCTCCTTCTAGCAGGACTCTTGGGATGGTCTTCAGGCCTTGGCTCTTGAAACACCACTCCAAATCATCCTTCAAATAGAAAATTGATGGGGTAACAAGGTAAGAGATTTTTTAGATCTAACATCCTTTGTTGTAGGCCAAACACTCAATTGGAAGGATACAACAGAGTTGGGGCTCTCAGAGGAAAACTAGGTTATCCTAAAGACAATTCTTAGTAGCTGAGTGGTCATCACAGTAGAGGAGAAAGATGAAGTGGTTTGGGTTGGAGCAAAGAGTGGTAAGTACTAGGTAAAGATTGGACATGCCCTATTAGTCGATGATGGCCAAATAGTAGAATGGGAAAAAAGGGTCTGTTGGAGAAAGGAATGTTTGCCTAAGGCTATGGCATTCACATGGTTGGTTGGGAATGGGAGAGCCCTAACAGGAGAATAGCTCATGCAGTTGGTGTTTGCAAGCCCATTCAGATGTGTTCTATGCAATAATTCAGATGAGACGGTGGACCATTTATTCTTAAATTGTGAATTTGCATAGCAAGTGTGGAAATTTGGATTGGGCAAGTTGAATTGGCAGGGGCCTATACCCCACAAACTCTGTGACTGGCTCTTGGCATGGCCAAATCCCATAGGACTATCCTCCCTAGTGGCTATTTGGCATGTGCTCCCTTCACAAATAAAGCTCTTCTAGTAGAAAGGTTTCTAGCAAGGTTTGAAGTGGAAGTTTCTGAACTGGTGTCCAATGTTGCTGCGCATTTGAATGCCAGTAAGACTCCCTTTACTAGTACTAATATGCAGGTACAAAGATAGTGGAGAGAATTGAAGTATAGACCCGTTAATGGGAATAGAAGGGTGCATCCTTCGGACCAAGGAATTGCTAGGAAATCGACAAAGTGGCAACCACCCTCTCGCAGTTGGGTGAAAATAAAATTTGATGGTGCCTCGTGAGGCAACCGGGCATCTCTAGAATTGGGTATGTGGCCTGTGATGATAAGGAATATATTTTAGCCTTAGGTGCCAAAAGATTACAAAATGGGACTAATAATGAGGCCGAATGTCTGGCGGCAGTCGAGGCCATTCTTATGGCAAGAAGATTACAGATTAGAAGAATCCATCTGGAAGGGGACTCGCTCCTAGTAAAAAATGGGATTGCAAGAGGGCATATGGATACTTGGTATCTAAACAGACATATTAGGAGGATCAGAAACTTGATTGGAGATTTTGATGACTTAAAAGTTTCATAAGTCCCCAGAGTGGCTAATGAATTGGCAGATAAAATGTCAAACATTGGGGCCAACGACTCTATCGAAAATAAATTTTAATTATTTGAGGAGTTTTGAATTGAGGCATAGAGACCACTTACTACCCTTAGTGGCGGGTTTGAGCAGGCAAACACAAGGTTGAGGTGGCAGGGTACCACCCATGTGGCAGCTTGGCACATTGCAAACATGGAAATGCTAGCAAGTTAGATGAGTTTTTCAAAAATCAATGCAAGTCTCACAACTCGAGATCACATCAAAGGAAGGATGACATAGTACAAAAATATTAATGAGACAAGATGGAAGACAAAGTCATGATGGCGACATCCCAGCAATCTAGAGGCTTTGAAACCTAGTTTAAAATAAAACAAAGGCAACATACAATTTGAGCTGCGAAGGTTTTCTTTGATTACAATGGAAGCCAACTTCTCATTCTCCACAAATGGCCAAATCCCTGCCTTTGAAGGTCCCATGACCATGAATCGGCTGAGTCACATTTTTTCTGAGGATGGGGAGGAATTCTGGTATGTGATCAAGGAGGTATTTGGGGAGAATTTTCTACAGGATGGGTGGAGGCTGAGAACAAATGTGGATATCTCTTCTCTCTTTGTGGGCATTGGACTCATGGTGGCTGAGTTGAAAGAGGAGTTTTGTTGGGTGGTAAGGCAGTGTATGGAAATCAAATGGGCCGATGGGGTGGAGGAGATCATTAATCGGGCATAGGTTGGGTTGGGGTTAAAGATGGTGGATGCTTCTTTTTGCATGGTAGGCCATGGCAGCAAAGGTCTGCAGCCTCTAGTTATATCATCTACGATGTGTCCACAAGACATACACCTTGCTCGGGCCTTGTGCGGATGGAAAGATTTGGTGGCTGCGTTGGAGAAGAGGAAGCTAGAGTCGATGGAGATGATGAAGGTGTTGGTGCTCAAACTGAAAGATTAGACTTCTTACAGATTTCACTTATCCAATGAAAATAGATACAATCGATTTGCCAACGAATGAGGTTTCAACAACCTCCTACAATTCTGATTCCACAGAACCAAGGCTGGTGGGCCTGCACTTTAAAACTTATCTTCAAAGTCTTTTAAAGGTTTCCTATAGTAGATAACTGATAACTTCAACTCCTACTTCTCAAGTTGTTAATAAGATCAAAAAACTAAAAATATGTGTTATTCAAATATAATGTTATTAAAATTGTTTGATATAATTGAGATACGAACTGGATAAGATGAAAGAAAAGAATAATTCAGAAATTGAAGCAATGGAACCTTATACTGGAATTCAATTAACATGAGAGACTAGTGCTTTATTTCTATATTCCTATAGGAGCCACTCCATACTCACTATTATATGGTACCAAATCTATCTTGCCAATAGAGGTTGAGCTCCCATAATTATGTGTATCTATTCAACACATCATTTAAGAAGAGGATTACTGAGTATCTCTACTACAAGAGCTAGAATTTCTTGATGAAAAGAGATGAAAGGCACTAACAAATTTACAAGCATATCAACAAAATCCCAAGATAATCTGCAACAAAAAGGTCATACCCAGAGGTTTTGAAGTTGGTGTCCTAGTCCTAATGGAAAATCAGAAAAATTAGACAAAAAGAGAACCATGAAAGTTTGAACCAAACTAGTTGGGTCCTTATATCATCACAAAAGTGTATGGTTGTGGAACATATTAGATATCTACATCAGAGGGCCAGCCTCTATTAGACCCCATCAAAATCTTGCATCTACACAAGTACTATTCATAATTGTCAGAGTAGACCCAGTTCAAAAATGAAAAAAATTAAAAAAATCTAAAAAAATTAAAAGCAAATAAATTGTTACCTTGGAAAAAACCTAGCAATTAGGCATCTTTAGTGACACAAAAATAAAAATACAATAGAAATAATTTTTGCCTATGGTGAAAACCACTTTGGTGGCACCTTGGGCAAGTACCATGGTGAAAATTGGGCAAACCGACGCTATGAGTATAGATCATGCTCTACCATCTATCATAATTCCAACGTGGTTTCACTTGTCATTTCACCTCATATTCTATAATAAAATCTATCATGGCTTGATGTTTGTCAATTGTTTATATCCCATAATCCCATATTCAGCACAAAGCCAGTTCACTATGGTCATTCCACAATAAATTGCCCATTCTGTTATGACTATGGACACCCTAATGTCATGATCCATCAAGCTCTGAAAAAATGCCAAAACATGACAAAAATTTATGAAAAAACACCTAAAAATTTAAAAATATCCTTAAAAAATCTAAAAATTGGAGAAAGATATTCAAAAATTTCAGAAACATAAAAAACCATCATGAGAAAATTCAATTTTTTTCAAAAAAGTCCTGACAAAAACTGTCACAAACAGACCAAAAAATTGAAAAACAAAGAAAATTATGCAATAAATTATTGGTCCCACTAAGAGGGGGGGGATCAGACAAATCAAAACATAAACACTTAAAATTGAACTCACTAATTCACTCGGTAATACTGAATATAGTAAATAACTGATTAACCAAATAACTCAATAACATAAGCAGTAATACATTTCATTTATGTAAATCAGTCATTCAAACTTAGCAACATCAGATTAATCATGTAAACATCAGATTAATCATGTAAACATCAGATAAAACTCAGTTGAGACCAGATTTAACTCATTGACACCAGATTTAACAAGGAACCCCAATTTGGGAAAAACCTTTGTGGGAATTGCATTCCACAATAATAATTGTACCCTTCTAAAGTATGCTCGGTTAAGAACTTATCCTATTAAAGATTACAAACACATTTGCTAAATTTGACCTTGTTAAGGGATTTACCTTAGATCTGTTAAGATCTTCACCCTGTTAGGAGTGGCCTTGTTAGAGGTCTTTAAACACTCTTTTGGTATGTCACCTAAGTGTAGGTTTTACAAATAGGTCTATTAAGTCCACTCAGTTAAGAGATTTATCTATTACAAATATTAATAAGAAACAATAAAATTTGATCTATAAATATAGCAACTACCTTTTCTTGTATCAAATCCTTTATGCTCAATTGAATACTAGCATCACATACTCCATTTATCTCTTTCTCAGACTGTATATTCTTCAATCTCTCTTTCTTTGTTCTGCTCGGTAAATGTTGTTCTTCAATTTCTTCTTCTTCTCTATTCAATTCACCAGCAGCATACACTCTGTGTATTTCTCATTCTTTATATAGACATAGTTTTGCCTCTTAATCTCCTTAATTTGATTTTCCTTCATTTACACCCAGTTGTTTGATCATCTTCTTCATATTTCACAACTTGGTAAAACATCTCATTTTTACATTGGAAATTGTACTTTTCTTGGAACTCTCATAATTATGTTTAACCACTTGATCTTCGCCTTAGATCTTCTCATTGAATTTTCCCATTCGTAGATCTTGTAACAAAATTCATTTAATTCATTTCCTTATCCATCTCATCATCACTTCACATTAAATTTGATCTTATCATCATCTAATATCAATATACTATACTCGGTAACTGACTTCATTCATTGCTCAGTTTCTAACTCAACTTTGGTGTTCGGTGCTCGGTAACTATGACCAACTCACATAACATTCTACTGACTAACTCAGTCTAGCTCGGTAAAGTAACTTTTTGAGTCATAACATAATCAATTGCAGTTCCTAACTTGATCAATCAAATGTACCAATTTGATAAAATCAAATATATACTATAAAACAACTATATCATCATTGTCGGGTCTGTATTTGTCACCCATTTAACTTCTCCTCTTAAGATATGGTAACATAATAAAAATTAGTTAATCAATTGCTTAACATTAATGAAAAAATAACAACTAATCTAACCATTTCTACAATCATGATACTCAGTAGCACTCAATTTTCATCATTTCCATTAGATATTCATCAGTTAATCAACATAAATATCCTTTGTATATCATTCCAATCCTTTTACATTTCAAAATAGGCATTAAATGATGTCATACAACAAGTCTAAGATTTAATGAAACCAAGTCAAAAAGTCAAAATTATCAACAAGTCCTCAGTTAGATTGATCACATTATTTCATTTATTAATAGAGTCTCATAGAAAAGTCCTTTTTCATTACATTCATATTGTCTTATACAGGGAAGGGAACACTCTAAACTAGACATAGCAGTCTTACATGGGGTACTATATACGTCATCTAGCAATATCAACAAAATGTCAAAATTACTACAAAAACATGGACACATAATCAGTATGGATGCTTACTTGTAGAGCCGAGTTGGTCTTATTATGTCTTGATTTTTTCAAATCACATTCTTATGCATCTCTATGATTCCATTGAGCGATTAGAGATGCTGGTGGTGAAATCTCAAAAGAGCATTTTGGGTGTCTGTAGTAAGAGCCTTCACATCCACATGCAATATTAATCAAAGCATATTGCAATAGATAATTTGGTTGTGATACGCCACACATACCTCTACTCTTAATGCCCGACCTAGATGGATCAACCCACATTCCTTGTCTGTTCAGAGTGCTTGTTAGAATGCAAAATGATAGTCATGCCTAGATCATTAATATCTAGGTATGATGATATTCACATTTTTTTATAATAAAAGTGGCTCAATAATGAAATAAATTACTCAAATAAGTTAGAATTAAAAGCTTGTTAAAAGGAAATTCAGGTTTTAATCAAGATTCATTCTTATTGTCTCACATTTTATCTCATTTTCCTATCTACCGCTACTAAACTTTCTATCTGTCAGTCCTAACAAAATCCTTTAGATAAAGTATTACGATACAACAAATAAATACACATCTTGCATGTTAGTTTGCATACATCATAAATAATGTAGTACAAATCATAAATACATCCATCCATCATATAAAAGCATATAAAAATACATGTAGATCATTTAGAATACACCATCATCACATCTGCATCATAGCTAATTATGACAACACGTAAGGTGTATATGAAAATACAAAAAAAATTAAGTAAAAAACACATTGTCATAGCATCACATCATATAGGAAATGCAAACATCCATCGCATACACATAACATAAAAATCATATCATGATTCGTTGCATCTCATAGCCATCACACCGTCATCATAACCTATCAACATTCTTCACTTCTTACTAATTATTCTTCTTGCATCATTTAATCTAAATCTTCTTTCAAGAGATCATTCAATGTCTTTTTGGCATAAAAAATCTCTCGAGGGGGGCATCATTTACCTCATTGTTTCCTTATTCCTGTTGGGACATACTGGGGTATGATTTTTATCAATTATTCTTTAAAATAATGCTTGGAAATACATTATATCAAAGAGGGGAAAAATGTAGACAATTAAAAATGGTCAATTTCTCTCACGCAATGAGACATCCTTCTTCAATTATTAATTAATCTTTATTAATTAATTAATTGGAGTGTTTCTACTATAATCTAAATTCAAAATAAGATCACTTCTCTATAATTTCATAATTAAGTGATTTTAATTAATTACCTAATTATTTCATCAATTATTCACCTATAAAGAAATTAAATAACTAATCATTATTTAATTAATATTCCTTCTTTCAAGACATTATTATTACTTTTATGTAATAACTAAATCAATTTCCCTCTCATAATTAAATAAATAATATTTATTTAATTAAACTAAGTGTTCCTCTTGTAATTAAATACAGATTAATTATTTATTTATATTCCTCACATGTGCAAATAAATAAATTCTTTTATTTATTTAATCATATTGATCTCTCCAAATATCAGTTGAAGTTAACTCCATAATTCTCTCTCCTAGCTGATCAATCAAATCAATTATCTATTTAATCTATCTCATCTTCTGCTCCACCTCATCAGTTAAAGTCTTCCATGAAATCAGTCAGCTCTTCAATCTATCCTCTTAACAGATCCATCTATTATGTCGATAGGAAATCAATTGAGTTTAACTCCTACTCACTTTGAGTTTAACTCTTCAATCACATGTAATTAGTCACACCAATCATGGAATCTCGATTGGAACCTTGAAAATCTTATAAGTAGAGAGATAATTCTCTTAATTTGTTAACCACAACCACTTTGAATTATTATGCTAGCACATCCAGCACTCATTTCTAAGAGCCCACATAGTGTAGTGAAGGAGAATAATGAAGGAGGACTATTAGTTTGCATGTTCATCTTGTTTTCAATTGATTTAATTATGATTGAATGATTATGCATGTTGTTTATTTTCTTCCTTTTTTGATATAGGGAATATTAACTGCCTAACAAATCTCTTTGTGGTTGAGATTTTGATGTTATTTTAGTTTTCTACAGATCCTGATTACCCCGATTAAAACTACCTTAAATGATCATTTTATAGAGTCACATATTTACCCAAGTAAAAAATGACATCATAAAAATATATGTAGCCCCTAGATATACAAGCTAGGGAACTAGAATACATGAAAACACTTAAAACAAACCTTTTTAAGTCCTTTTAAAAATCTCTTAAATAATGCATCCAAAAATTAAAGATTCAAGTATCAAAACATCCCCAAAACCCACTTAATGATGTCATTAGCCCAAAATACATAATATTGATTTACAATTACATTAAAAATAAAATATAATACATTACAAACAAGGTTATAACCCTTCTAAATGAGCTAAAGGCTTTGTTTCATAGTTGATCATATTAGGTATTTGGGAAATCTCTCATGTCCATGGCCCACAAAAATTTAAACCTATACACTTGTAATTTTGTCCAAGAATAATAAAACTAAAGAAAATCAATTAGCTAACCACATTCAAAAACACACAATTCAGTTTCCAAAATTAGTCAAATTCAACATCACAATTATATGAATTTATCTATTTTCAAAATAATATAGTTTATAAAATTGATAACCATCTAATTATCATGATTTTATTTAATTGTTTAAAAGATACTTATAACATCACTTAATCCCATTAGGCTATTGGTCATTTTTGGTTATCATTTCATCGATTGATTTTTTTTCTTGATTTTTATAGTTTGAATTTTTCATAATATATTCATCCAAAACTTACATCTTATTAAATAATCTCCTTGACACTATTGAGAAAATTTATTCTCATGATTTTAAAATTCTCCATGGAATCTAGGATCCTTATTTTACCATTATGTTAATGCGAATTAAATACAATTAGCCCATTCTATACATGCATCACAATTATATTTGCTTATTGCAATATTCTTAGTTAAGAAATCATGATTACTTGATACACTAGGCATATCAATCTTTGAGTCATACATCAAATTAAATACAAAGGTCATCCTATATGAATTTATTGCATGGTGCCCTTTAAAAAACCATCAACACACACTATGTTTGAACAATCACATGTCAAGTTTAACATTATATTCAAGATAAATATTTCTCCACAAAATGTTGGGTCTTCTATGACAAGATTTTTGTTTGTAAGTATTTACTTCCATCACTAGGTGGTGGTCCTTACACTAATGATATGTTTTCCACTCATCATTTGTAAATTTAGGAACACCTATTTAATTTATTTTGGCAATGTAGGTCCCATAATAGTAAGGAAAGGAAATGGAGTAGTAGTTATTACTTCACTATGACAAAAACAAATAGTGGTACATTAAAAATAATTAAAATGTAACGAGCTTTACAATTTCCATCTAAAATACCATTTTTTATAGTAAATATGATCATGCATAATATTTTATAAGTTATATATCTTATATGTACTAGATGAGAGTTGAAATAGTTTGGTAGGGTTGTATTGTTGGTATAGTACTTGTGATTGTGTGATTTAGAATTGCAACATACTTACACTATATAATAAGAATAACTAGTGTATATGTGAATCAACAAATGGTAAAATATTGGTCAATATGGGTCCTTATATGAGTAGATGAAAATTTGTAAAAATACTTACACGATATAATAAGAATAATTAATCTATATGTGAATTGGAAAATGAAAAAAGTATTGATCAATATGGGTCCTTATATGAAAACATGAAAATTTAAAATTTTATATAAAATAATCATAAACTTACATTTATTATTTAAGGGGTGTTCAAAATCCTAGTTGGACGATCAAGAATTCAATCCTTGATAGTATAAATATTATTAATACTTTATATGATCATTATAAAATATCTCTTGTCTTTTGTGAAGGCAACGAGATTATTGATGGGTTTTCTAATGTTGGAGTCAAGCAACTTAATATTATTTGGTGGGGGACTTATGATAAAATGCTCACAAAAATTAAACTACTCATTGATGATGATAGCCAATCTTGCCAAATTGTTGGCTTTCTTGGTAATGATGGTTCTTTACTCTTGGTTCATATGACTAGTAAGAGTAAGATGTCCTATCCTTATTATAAGAATAAAAGGAAGGTCCTTGGCATAAAATTTTTCTTGGGCCAATCTTTGTGCCAAATTGGTTTCCTTTCGAATTTTGGCTTCTTGCTTCCCCCTACATTGTCTTTGGCTCTTGGCTTGAAAAAATATGGGCAGTGAAATAAATAGGGTAGAGTCCACTTCATATAAAAATGGCAAGACAATAAAATTGTTTGGGAGAAGCTTTTGATGATAGGTATCACTCCTTATATGGAGAAACTTCATGGCCATGACCCTCAGATTACTAGTACTTTTTTTTTTATGGCTGGGAGAATGGAATCTTGTAAGCGTAGAGGGTTAAAAAAATCTATTACTAAGGACCTTATTACTGAATTTGCTAGAATTCCAGTATAGGGTAAATTTTTTTTATAGGGATTGTAAAGTGTTAGAAGCAGTTTCCAATATCTTCTTCAAATAAGAAGAATGGGAGCAGGTCAAGCGGACCACTGATGGGGGTTACCACCATGCTACAATAAAAACCATCTATTTGAATTTGCATAAGTCATCATGAGGTATTTAACCCTCGATGGATACTTTACAAGTTTTTTTAGTTACCACATCATGATTTTAAACCATTTAAGGCAATGATAGATGGATACCTTTTGCCTTTTATCTTCTTTCTTTTCTCTACAATGGAATTAAAGTTCATAGGAAGAACACAAATTCCTTGTTTATTTATGAGGGCCTCATACTCCTCTTGTAGTAAATCCATTTTTATTCATCCTAAACCCTCTAATTCAAACATGGAGAATCAAGTTTTCCCAATGTTCATAGTCACTAGACTGAGATTTCTCTACTAAACCTGAAGATGCCCCATCCAATGAAGATGTGTGCTACCATATTGGTAAACAAAAATAACCTAAGAAGGATGATTCAACCCGTAATTAGCCTCATAGATGTGAAACTAATAAAGAGGCCTCCAATTATGTATCCTTAGATGATTATGTGTCAAATTCACTTACCCCTAGCTTTCCTAAGAAGGGTAAATACTAGGTCGGTAAATCCATCAAATCCTCTAAGTACAAAAGGGTAAAGAGAAGAGAAAAGATCTTGATTTATCTTACTCTATGATTGGGGAGAAAAGGAAAACAAACTCCCCCCGTGTAAAGAAGCCTTTAGAGAAACCTAATGCCAAAAATAAGATTGATATGGAAGTAAGGGACAAGGTTGACATCCAAAATTCTAGTATGGAACCACCGGGATGGATTTCCACATAGAGATCCCTATTGAAATAGAGAAAGATCTATCTATAGATGTGGAAAAGGGTTACTTTGCCACTAGAACAAGGAGCATACTGAAAGTAGCTAAGGATGTGATGGACAAACAAAATAACCTTTTCAAGTGGATGGTGTCTTAAATTAACTTGATTACAAATAAGGTTAATACCCTTTATGATAAAATGAACTCGGTTTAAAATAATGCAAACAAAAAACCCTACTTCGGAGAATGCAGATAAAATGCTATTTCTGATCCAAAAGGTAGCTGCGGATGTGATAGCTATGAAGATGGATCATGGGGAAAAGATTAGGAACCTTGAAGAAAACATCGATAAGGTACATGATAAACTAATAATGATTGTAGCTACGAGTAGAATAGTCATGTAGAATAGTACACACGAACTTAAATTAGTTGAATGAGTAGGCACATGCATTTGAAGGTTTATCTAAAGGCAACTCTAGTTATCCTTTTGTGACTACAATAGACAAAACGAAGAATGATATGGTGGCTCAACATGACTTGGGCGTTGGACCTATTCTTGGGCCTTCTACTAGATCAAACAACCACAATAAAAGTAAGAATGGTTAAGCCCGTATTGTCCATGAAATTCTAAAAATCAATGAAGGTATGATCCAAACAAATGTAGAAGAACCAAAGATGTTAAAAAATATTTAGAAGGCTTTCACGTCTTTTGACCATTTTTTTCCTTTAGTTTTGCTTTTGGTCTACTTATGGTTCTCTTCTAGTGTTAGCCGTTGTTGTTGTAAAGGGTTTTAAGATCCCTTCAAAACCTATTTTACTCTAATAAAAAATAAGAAAAACTAAGATTTTTCTTACTTCAAATAAATAATCATAATATTTTTTTTCTTTTTTTTTTATCATAATCATCATCATAAATAATCATAATTATACAATATAAGTTTGTCATTTATAAAATACAATGTTTATCTAAACACATATTATTATTATGTGCAAAATTACTATTCTTATTTGTACAACTATTAGTGTGGCAATGCATAGGCATTGAAGATTTTCATTTTGTATAAAAATGACAAGCACAATAATTACTTTCATTTTATAATGAAATGCAAAAATTTGAATATAAGTTTCATTTTAATCATCTGTTATTTTTATACCAATAAATATTAGTTTTGTGCTCAATTTTTGGGTCATTTAAATGCTATGTATAAATGTTGGAGGTAACAAGGTCTATGGTTACCAAAAGTTATTGTGATTATTTGAGTTCCCTATAGTCTATATTTTAAATAAAAATATAACATTTTTCTAATAACAAATAATATTTTTGGTTCAACGGCTGGTAATTTCAGAATAAATATTTGATCAAATCTATAAAAATTTATTTTCAGTACACTTCTCACCAAACAATTGTGCAATTGACACTTTCAAAGCTTAGTGGATAAATAATTACTTTACAAACTTTTTACTATTCAGATTCAACTTGTAGTTTTCAAGTCAAACTCATTAACCCATATTTCATGAGTAGTAGTTCACAAGAACCCATCTCTCATGATAATGACTAGTATATATTACTGATTGCATTTAATAGTAGTTCACAAGAATCTATCTCTCATAATAATGAATGGTATATATAGTACCTATTCCATCTAGATGATATTCAAAAAGATGGTACAAAATAAATAGGCTCAAAATAGATGTCAACATTACTCATAGTCCACATATGCACACTGAAAAAAGAATAGATACAGAACATTCAGAGCTCAAGAATTATACGTGGAAGAGGGAGGACCTGAAACATAGTAAATATAGCATAAAAAGCGGCTAGATGACAACAGAAGTAGCAACAAACAACGGTCATTCCCTGAAATTTGTCATTGAAATGGAGGAAAAAAACGGTATTCCGAGCAGCTGATATATACTGTTTACAATGTTTCTTCGTGTTTTTAACCTGACATAGGCAGGATGGAGGATATAATAAGGGAAGAGCAGCAGATTGTGTTTGATGAGCAAGTTTTCAACTATAACAACCATGACTCTCTGGATATTGCAGATTTTGTTGATGTGGCCTCCTTAGAATCTGATTCGAATCATACCCACTTCCTTTCTTGGAGTGATCCACTCCAAGATAAAGGAAAACGGGATTGGCCAAAAATCCATTCAATTGAAGAGGATATTTGGCAAATCACAGATAGTAGCCATGATAAGTCTGAAGAGTCAATTATCCATCTCAAAAATGGCGTGGATACAGTGCATAGTTGTTCTCCTGATGAAGAAGCTGTGAATTGGGATAACAGTTCAGTCAGCACGAATTTCAGCTTTGATTGTGATACAAGGGACTCAGAAGAATACAAGGGACTGCGACTTGTACATCTCCTAACTGCTTGTGCTGAGGCAATCTCTCATGGTACGCATGATCTTGTTGAGATTATACTTTTTAGGTTAACTGAATTGGTTTCTCCCACAGGTACTTCAATGGAGAGAGTGGCTTATTATCTCTCTCACTCCCTTCGCCATGCCCATCTCCGTTTACTTGGTGCCACTGCTGATGATATGTTCAATGGCTACTATAGTGCTACTAAAAACCCTAATTATAGTGCTGATGATATGTTCAATGGCTACAATAGTGCTACTAAAAACCCTAATTATAGTGCTGATGAGATGTTCAATGGCTATAATAGTGCTACTAAAAACCCTAATTATGTTGGGGCCTTCTTTTTACTAAACCTGGTTTATCCATACATCAGATTTGCTCATTTCACAGCCAATCAAAGCATTTTGGAAGCTGTGACTCTTTATTTGGAAATGGAAGAAGACCCACATGTTGAATCAAATGGAGGGGCTGTTTCTGGCTCGTGGGTATTGTGGATAATTGATTTTGACATTAGAGAGGGCCTGCAGTGGCCGCCATTGATGGAAGCTCTGAAAAGTGAAGCCAGAAAGGTTCGTGGCCTCAGACTTACAGCCTTCAAATGGCATGACGTTGATGGCTCAGAACAATTTTCATGCAAGAACAGTGGACGTAGATTGTCAGAGTATGCGAGCTCACTGGGGATTCAGTTCACTTTCGAAGAAATGGAATTTGGGAATTTGAGAGAAAAACTCAGAAGAAATGAGGATGAAGTAATTGCAGTCAATTGTATGTGGGAATTGCCACATATGTGCAAGCGAAGTAAGAAACAATTAGTGGAGCTTTTGCAAGGCGTAAGGCATTTGAAACCAGTTATTCTAACTGTTGGGAGTGGGCCTGCCGGCATAGATGGCCATGAAAAGCTTAACTTCAGAGAGCGTTTCAATGAATGTTTGAGGAATTTGTGTGCAGTTTTTGACTCTAGTCAAGTGGGTTTGCCTGAGAAATATGGGCTTGCTCGCACAAATGTGGAAAATCTCTTCTTGGGGACAATGGTTTGCAGATCTATGAATTATGTGCCTGATAACCAAGAGTACGATTTCATTCCAGTCATGGACGTGGCTCTCAAGTCTGGATTCACCCAATGTGATATCAGCCACAGAAATATGTTGTATGCAAATTATATTTTAGCAGGTAGTGAGATGGGAAGATGGTATACAGTAGAATTGATGGGCAAGCATCAACTATTGCTAAAGTTGAATTCTACTCCTTTAGTATGTGTTTCTTCATTTAGGACTCCTTGAGAATGTCAAAAGCAGTGTAAACATAACTTATCATGTGTAAATTATTGACATGTCCACAAAAATCTTTTAAGATCCTACCGCATGGAGATTTATTCTGGTTGCTGTTTTACTTCATGTTCCTCACTTTCCTCCTGTTTTTCTTCTTGTAGTGAGGTGGGAAGATGGTATACAGTGGAGTTGATGGGCAAGCATCAACTATTGTTTAAGTTGAATTCTACTCCTTTAGTATGTGTTTCTTCATTTAGGGCTGCTTGAGAATGTCAAAAGCAGTGTAAATATAACTTATCATGTGTAAATTGTTGATATGTCCACAAAAACATTTTAAGATCCTACCGCATGGGGATTAATTCTGATTGCTCTTTTCTTTTTCTTCGTGCCCCACTTTCCTCCTGTCATCCAATTCAACACCACATGGTGCGTAGGTCGGGTTGCAATTATTCTTCATCGTTTTTAAATAAATTCTTAAGCAAATTAGACACTGATGGGTCAGTGGCTTGCTTTAAGAGATACAATTATAAGGTCTATGATTATTGTTCCTATCTTTTTGCCTTTTTAAAATTATAAGGAAAATGCTGGAGCTTTCTTTGCCTTGGATTATGATTAAATAACTTCTATGTTTTGGTTAGTTTAGGAGGGGAAAGATCCAGAGCTATTCCAGATAGGGAGAACTTCATAAGCTGTGAGATTAATAAAAATAAAATAAAATAAAATAAAGAGTGTTATGTTGATTTATAGATTTATTACGTTATCATTTGGATTTTGTCTTGAATTATGAAATTCTAATTTATATTTATGTTTTCAACTTGAGATATAATGAATTAATAATCTAAAATCCAATTCAAATTTATGATAAATGTTAAGTGTTTATACATTTAATGTTGATGTTTGAAAATTGATTGTGTCTTTTCCTTTCCAACTCACACATACACAAGCCTACACTTTTAATATGATTAGAAGCAAGTTCTATATTTTGCTATGCTACAAGAGCATTTTTAAAACCATGGATTATAGATTATGTAACCAAATCATTGAAAATGGGATTTTGCAACAATTATGAACTTGTACACGATTACTTAGATATCCATATTTGTTTTTTTATCTCTATTTGTTTTTAAAGAAGTGTGAGAAATATAACAAGAAGCTCTATATATTATATGATTTTAAAAATTTACAATGGATCTCCATTCAAATGGGCACTGGTAGGAAAGAATGGAGAAGACATTGTCCTATACATATTTACAGAATTACATGGGTAAATTTTATTTTACCATTGTTCCACTCATTGTTAGCAGTTTTTTATCATTGTAGAATAAACACTTAAATTTCTATTTTTTTTATAATTATTCATTAAAATGAATAATAAATTTAAAATTTGATTTAAAATTTGCATTACTCCTTTTGAAGTATTCATAAGTGAGAAATTTTAAATTTGCATCACTACATGTGAACAAGGTTGTTAAAAAGAGCTATCTTAGAGAAACAGATTTGAACTATAGCCCGTAATATAAATAGTACTTTATTTACAATCGGGTATCTTGTATCTGATATTGTTATGTAACTAAGATGAATTAGGATGCCTATGAAGAGAGGAGTCTACGACCCAGGGGGAACAACCAGCAGAAGGGACCTAACATAAAGAAAAAAGGCGGTATAAAACAGAGGAAAAGGAAGAACCAAGACAAAAAGAGAGGATAAGGGGCCAAAACAAACACCAAAGCATCAGCGAATGGGGAAACCAAATAAGAAAACTGGCAAGCCATGAAGAGGGAAAAGAACTATATAGAAAGATAAAACAAGAAGCAAGCTAACGAAGGTAAAAAGCAGAGAGGACTAAACCCAAAAACTTACACATAGCGAGGCTTTAAGATGATGATCTCTTCATCTGAATCTCCTGAGTTCAGCCTGGGGCGCTTTTTATGCCTGGTGACTATGCGAAGAAAGGGAGTCCAGACAATAAGGTGATTGCGGTCTTGATAATCCACAGGAGTACAGATGTCTGCCCGGATTGATTGGAAGAAAATTTCTACCTAGTTGCTATTGCCCTTAATAATATTTTGCCACCTGAGAAGGAAATGAAGATGCTTCACCATGTCCGACCACAGTTTGTCAAAGGCCTTTTGATCCTTAATGTATAAGATAGGGTTTTTGGGTACGTTGGTAAACTTAAGGCTACCTACTGGCCATGACATGTAATCCTCAAGATGAGGAATTTCCAGGCGATAAATAATGATTTCCACCACATTATCCAAGCCTTTCATCCATGTCTCATCAAAGATAGCAAGGCATAGATATTTAATATGCCACAATTTAATCTTGGCCTTGAATGCAACTGCAATGAAAATGTCAGTAACATCTCCGTCCTCCAACTCTTACTATAGTCTAGGTCCCTTTCACCTAAGACTTTTTTGACAACCAACCATGTGATGTCGTTCATTTTCTTGAGGATTCACCCCCACCGCTCTGGTTTAATATGATCAACGAAGGCCATCATTCATTCTTCGGATATTCATATCCATAAAATTACACTACAAAATAGGTAATTTATTACTAATGATTTATTAGATGTCGGCCTTATTTAAGGAAGGTTGATTTTGCTTTTCATTTGAACCAAATAAATACACTGAACAATGAAGAAAATGAAAATGTGGTTTCCATGTACCAAACAAATTATATAATGGAGAAACCAAGGAAAAGATAAATGTACAAGATTCTAAAATGTATCCAAAGGATTGTAAACTAGTTATTTTTTATCCATATATTAAAATAAACTATTATGTATATATTAACTAGAAATGTTGATATTAAAATTATAATTTTTTTTATGATTATTATTTTCAATTCTAACTTTTAAATTTATAAATTAATCTACATAAATAACAATGTGCTTCTAAGGTTGACAATAATTTTTTTTTATTAGGAGAATGTGCTTCTGAGGTTAACAATGTTATGTAGATCAACTACATTATTAGACGAATCTCCTGTTATATATTGTAAAGAGTTGTATGTACCTTATCCCAGAGACAATGAGTCTTAGGTACACACGTTTGTTGTAGTATCTTGCTACTTTGACATTGAGCCTCTAAAATTACTCTTATAAAATCATATCTTGATATCCTTTTTCTCTAGTTATGAATAAATGCAAGATAATATGTGGATTTTCCAATGGAAGGAACATTTAAGGGACCAAATGCATCAAAAAGAATAAGATCAAGTAAAAAAGTTATTTTTTTTTATCAATATGTTAAAACAAACTATTATGCAAATATAAATGTTAACTACGAATTTTGATACTAAATTTTAGTTAATATTTTTTATGATTATTATTATTGATTATATCTTATGAATTTATAAATTAATTGAAATATCATATGGTATTTTAATGTGCAATTTGTATTTTGGGTTGTGAGTTACACAAAACAATTATGTAGCCTTAGTGCTAGTTATGAATAAATAGTTCAATTAATTTTCATCTCATGGGTAAGATAGTTGGAACTATAATGTTTCATAGGATTTTCCCCAAAACTCATAGATATTTTCCTTAGGAAATTTGAACAAGGATATACCCTAGGTAGATTTTCATAATACTTTTATAATAGGGAGAAATAGGTTTCATTATCTTATTGTAGACACCAAAATGTGTTCACATAAACACAATTAATCTTATCCTATCCTAGCTAATTAAATAAATATTTACTATTTATTTAACAATCCTTTACTTTTATCCTACTCTTAATTAAATAAACTTACATTTATTTACTTAAATTTAGCCTCTATCTCTTACCTTTGATTACATAACTTTATATTTATATAATCCTATCCTATCTCACTATCCTAGAAGTTTAATTAATCCTAAATTATTTAAATTAATCTAAAGCCTAAATACCACCACCTTTTCTTAAATCCTACCCACAAATTTATCCTATAAATTACTCTAATTTCTTCATTCCTAACTTTATTAATAATTTCCTCTAATTTAAAAAATTTTATCAACATTTTGATACGTTGAGGTTTGCATGCTCTTGTTTTGTTTTGAGTAGATTAGGTTTGTTACTATTGCATTCACTTGTGCACAATTAGTTAATTAGTTTCTATTATTTTTCATTTAATTTATTTTGAAATTATTTTTTTAATTTACAATATAGTATATTTTTATGAGATACTATATTTTATATTTTATTACTATAAACATATGTTATTTTCTTTACAAAATTCAATTTCAATATATTTGAACTCTATTATAATATATAACTATTATATATTCTAAAATATATTTTTTTGGTCTATAACAGTGTATTTTATGGATAATCAAAATGAAATACATTAGGATTACAATTTAGTAGATATGCTATATAGGTCACCATATAACTAGTGACAAGCTTTAATCATAATCATACAGATCTAGGAAGAATATTATCAACATCATAAACATCTCACAATAGCCTTCAAACATATAGACTAGGAAGACATAACCCCTATAAGAGAGTTGCATATTGCTCACAAAAAGATACAAAATTGTCATCCTCCACCCAATCCTATATCTGACTGAAGCTGGAGTATGCATAACCAACATGCATTCCTAGATGATTTCAACATTATGCTATCAAAAACTATCAGTAGCCCAAAAAATCAAATCTGCCTTTTAAGGCATCATCACACCCCTTCTTCCCACCTTCCTCTTCTCAAGCCTCGTCTCCTTCACAGGATCACTTCAAACACATCATTGTTCTTCCTTTCCTCCCTAACGTGGATATTCTCAGCAATAGTCTTCATTCTTTGTCATTTTCCCTTAATGACATTTATATAGACATTTTTCCACTTTTCCCCACCAAATAAAAAAGGGACATTCCAAAACTCATCACCATGCTTGGGGTCTTCATAGCACTCACTATAATCCAGCCCAACACAAGGCACAACCCATTCTAGAATAGAATCGAGGCCAAGCAACAACTCTTTATCAAAAAAAAAAATTTTGAGTCGCTTAACCTCCCTTTCAGACTCACCAAGTTGCAAAGCCCAAGAAATGATCATAGAAATAACATCAACATTGAAGCATCTTTTTGCATAACGTTGTTGATATTGGCTACCTAAAACATCTAAAGTAGCCAGAGCTAATGAGTCTTCTTTAAAGTTGAGTAGGCCCAACATGCGCTCCTTGGTCGCAGGTCCTTCAAAGGATTTTTGCTACTTTAAGGTGGGCACTGTGAAGATGGCCTCCATCTTCAAACCTGTGGACAAAAAAACCTTTCTCAAAAATGAGAAAGAATGAGAGAATAACACAGAGGGTAGGTTTAAATCGACATCCAGGAAGATATCTCAGAAGTGTAAGCTGTCTTTTCAACACCTGCCAACCACAATAGATTATAATTGTGAAAAAAGGATCCATCATTCCACAAGCTTCACCTTACAAGACAATAAATGCCTTTATTTCAAACAGAGAAAATGCAAGTAGATCAATCATCATTTATACTGACGCCATCATAATTTAGTAATCCTTCACACAATCATCATGCGTCATTGGTAGGGGAGAGAAAAAGACACCACGTGCAAATCTAGTCATCAACGTTCAAGAATTAAAGCAAACATGACTATCTCCATCACCCACATAGCATTTAAACTTCACATGTAGTTTTGGAGGATAACCACTTATAAGATAACCGATTAAGTGAGTGAAGTCCCATCGAAATCAAAATACAAACAAAATCCACATCATTGCATGGAGGAGGAGGAGGAGAAGGAGGTGGTGGCAGAATTTCTTTTGAATGATTATTTTCATTGATTATCCTTTACATATGAAGAAGAAGAAGAAGAAGAAGAAGAAGAAGAAGAAGAAGAAGAAGGCCCCTCTTTTTCTTCATGCCCCTCACTTTCCTCCTATCATCCAATTCAATGCCACATGGTACTTAGGTCAGGTTGCAGTAATTATTCATGGTTTTAAAATAAATTCTTAACCAAATTAGACACTGATGGGTCAGTGGCTTGCTTTAAGAGGTACAATTATAAGGGATTTTGATTATTGTTCCTATCTTTTTGCCTTTTTATAATTATAAGGAAAATGCTAGAGCTTTCTTTGCCTTGGATTATTGTTAAATAACTTCTATGTTTTGATTAGGTTAGGAGGGGAAAGGTCCAGAGCTATTCCAGATAGCAAGAACTTCATAAGCTATGAGATTAATAAAAATAAAATAAAATAAAGAGTGTTATGTTGATTTATAAATTTATTACATTATCATTTGGATTTTGTGTTAAATTATGAAATTGTAATTTATATTTATGTTTTCAACTTGAGATATAATGAATTAATAATCTAACATTCTATTCAAATTTAAGATAAATGTAAGTGTTTATACATGTTGATGTTTTAAAATTGATTGTGTTTTTTCTTTCCAACTCACACATACATAGGCCAACACTTGTAATATGATTAGAAGCAAGTTCTATATTTTGCTATACTACAAGAGCTTTTTTAAAACCATGGATTGTAATTATGTAACCAAATCATTGAAAATGGGATTTTACAACAATTATGAACTTGTTATACATGATTACTTAGATACCCATATTTATTTTTTTAATCTTTATTTGTTTTTAAAGAAGTGTGAGAAATATAATTTACTTGACAAAGTTGTTTAAACATTCCTATCCATAAAATTACACTACAAATTAGGTAAGTTATTATTATTGATGATTTTGCTTTTCATTTGAACCAAATAAATACAGTAAAAGTGAAGAAAATGTGGTTTCCACACCAAACAAATTATATAATGGAGAAACCAAGGAAAAGATAAATGTACAAGATTCTAAAATGTATTCAAGGATTGTAAACTAGTTATTTTTTTATCAATATATTAAAATAAACTCTTATGTAGATAATAACTAGAAATTTTGATATTAAAATTAAAATTTTCTTTTTTATGATTATTATTTTCAATTCTAACTTTTGAATTTATAAATTAATCTACATAAATAATAATGTGCTTCTGAGGTTGACAATAAATTATTTTTATTAGGAGAATGTGCTTCTGAGGTTGACAATGTTGTGTAGATCAACTACATTATTAGGTGAATCTCCTATTATATATTGTAAAGAGTTGTATGTACCTTATCCTGAAGACATTGAGTTTTAGGTGCACAAGTTTGTTGTAGTATCTTGCTACTTTGATAGTGAGCCTCTATTTTGCAAGTTTAGAGTTGGAGTGGTGAGATCCTATATGTATTCATTTTTGTATTGACAGTGTGCCTCTGGTTCCATGTTCGAAGATGTGAATTGTTACCATATCTTTTAATTAATTATATACATTAGTGAATTGTTTTTTGGGGAAAGTTCTCAACATGGTTCTTCCCAATTTGGGTTTTCCACGAATAAAATCTTGGTGTTCATGTGTTGTTGGTTTTGTTCATTACTTTCTTATTAGCATTTTTTGTTAGGCTATATACTATTGCAATGAGTTTTTCTTAACGAGTGATTAAAAAATCTTCTTTCAACCAATAACAATTAATTATTTTTTATTTTAAATTTTTTCTAAGGTATACATGATCATTTTTTAAGTTAAAAAATCATAAAAACTACTTTTCTTGAAGTTGATTGGCTAATAGGTTTGGGGTCTTATTACATAGATTTTCAGGAAACACTATGTCCATTATAATTTTCAAGGCACGTTTATAGGATGCAAAATACAAATTCTGAGTTAACATTTTTTAGTTTCTATTTTTATTTAAAAAATTACTTTCAAACTTGACAATATCTTTCCCTTCTTAATTTAGTAAATATATGTTTGATTATATTGTAAATACTAATGATTATATTGTAAATACTAATAATATATATCAAATATTTTATTTTAAATCAAATAAATTTTAATTATATAAATAATCAAATTAAATTATTATCGCAACTCTATTATTATTAAACTATTATATTCTAATAAAATCTATTATAATTTATTAAATTATATTTAATATTATCATTATAGTTAATTATTAGATTTTATTAAATTATATTTAATATTATGACTATAATTAATTATTAGGCAAATACTTCGCCACTATGTGGCACTTGTTGTACTTGCAAGTTATTGCATTCACTTGTGTCTATTAGTGAGTTAATTTCCACCTATCAAAACACTTTATTTTTTATATTTTTAAAATAATCATAGTTTCTATAAAGTTCCAATTTATATTTTTTATTTTTTTTAAATTAAAAGATTATTTCTTTCCAAACAATTTTGTAATTTTTAAAAAAAATTTCTCTATAGCAATTTCTTATGTTTGAGGGAAACTAATATTTCTTTGTGATTTTCTAATAAAATTAGTTTTTTTATAATTACAAGACTAATTATTAAATAATTCCTATATTTCTATTACAATGTATTATAAGGACAAGTACACGCTACTATGCCGCACTTGTTATTTAATGTGGTGAATATTGAATTTAATTTTTTCTTCTACAACCAAGCTTTTTATTGGTTCTATCTTATGAATTTAAAATTAATCGAAATACCAAATGGTATTTTAATGTGCAATTTGTATTTTAGGTTGTGGGTTACACAATACAATTATGTAGCCTTAGTGCTAGTTATGAATAAGTAGTTCAGTTAATTTTCTTCATATCATTGGTAAGCTAGTTGGAACTATAATGTATCATAGGATTTTCCCAAAAACTCATAGTTATTTTCCTTAGGAAATTTGAACAACGATATACCATAGGTAGATTTTCATAATACTATTATAATGGTGAGAAATAGGTTTCACTATCTTATTGTAGACACTAAAATGTGTCCACACATTAACACAATTAATCTTATCCTATCCTAGCTAATTAAATAAATATTTATTATTTATTTAATAATCCTTTACCTTTATCCTACTCTTAATTAAATAAATTTACATTTATTTAATTAAATTTAGCCTCTATCCCTTACCTTTGATTAAATAAATTTATCCTATTTAATCCTATTCCATCTCACTATCCTAGAAGTTTAATTAATCTTAAATTAATTAAACTAATCTATAGCCTAAATCCCCCACCTTTTCTTATATCCTACCAACTAATTTATCCTTGATTAATTAGTCTAATTTCTTCATTCCTAATCTTATTAATTATTTCTTGCCAATATACTATTCATTCACTTGTGCACAATTAGTTAATTAGTTTTGCACCAATCAACCAATTATAAATCACTATAATATTTCTAAAGTTTAGATTTTTATTTATTTATTTTTTATATACTACGAATTACTTATCTCAAATATGATTGGTTCCATTATTTTTCTATTGATTTTATTTTAACCATAGTTTTGTAATGTATAATTCATACATCATTTAATTTATTTTGAAATTGTTTTCTAATTTGCAATATAGCATATATTTTTTTTAAGCAAAAGTGGGATAACCACTATATATATTATTAATATAAAAATTGATTCAAGGGCTCAATCGGGAAAGAACCAGTAAGAAAACCTGATATCCTTGCCCAATACAATATGCCCAATACGATATGGGGGTACAGATTTTGACAAAATATAATCACCAACTCTACCCCACAATATTACAAAATTTGGTGAAATGCTTAGATAAAGAGCTAAACGAAGAAGTTAACAAAATTGTAGACCATAGCCTTCCGTTATTCTTCCATTACGCTGGGTCACCAACTATCTAAGTTTGGTTGTGAGCATGGAGACTAACCAGAGGAAGCCACGTGCCATCCTTGGGTGTTAGCGCCATCCTGCATGGGCACTACCCACCTACCAGTGTCTGAATCACCCCACCCAATAATATTCTCTCTTTGGACAGAAGTTTGTTCCCATCCATCGAATTCAACAGGTTGCTAATTCGAAACATGAGCTCCACCCAATCGCAAAACCGACGGGTCACGATCTGGTGTTTCAGGAGCTTGAGAAGAGATGCTTCATCTTGGAGGGGCATTTGGGTGTTCTAACAAGTCCAAGAGGGTAATGGCCGTATCCCTAATCTTTTCAACCATCACATGGCCCAAAATTCTTCCAGAAGTGTGTAGGGCATGCTCTATATAGTGAAGGCTCTACTTCTCCAGATTGCATTTGAACCCATCAAAAACCACAATGAAGTCATGGGGTAAGTGCAAGAAGTTGAGTGCCAATTTTGCGGAAGTCTTGTGGGCTTCAAAACTACCGCTAGAAACAGGCACCCATTTTGAAAAAAATGGGCACCCGTCTTAGGCTCGGACACTCGATCCAAAATTCAAAAAATGGGTACCCGTTTTTTTCAAAACGGGTGCCCGTTTTTTAAATTTTTAAATTTTTTTTTTTTTTTTTAAATTTTTTTTATGTCGATTTATTACATTTAAGAAACGGGTACACGTTTTTAAACGTGTGCCCATTTTTTAAAATTAAAATTTACCAAACCACCATTTGCATTGGATTTCGGTTTGGGACAGGTTTGGTGGGACCAAGCCTATGCTTGGACCTCCAAAATAATGGCTAAGGTATTTGAACACCAGATTTTTGTCTTGCCGTAATTTTTTGAGGGTCTTCCTGATCGAATTTTTTTATGAAATTAAAACCCATTAGAGATCTTACTGTCTAGATTTCAAAAATATAAATTTTATAGTGATATGATAAATTTTACTATTTTTACAATATTTATTAATCAAAAGTGGTACCTAAATTTAAAATAGTAAGGTTCACTAAAACTTTAATAACTTTTTTTATTTTAGGTTTTTGAAAAAATGAATTATATGTGACCAATCTACATAGAATTCTATTCAAAATAATAATAAAAATTTCTCAAAAAAGTGAAATTTTCATCAAATTATGGTGGTCGTACACGAGAGGTT
>MU228374.1:15045-38771 GCA_018584345.1 Thuja plicata | reverse complement strand
ATATATATATATATATATATATATATATATATATATATATATATGCACAGATTTTTCTTTCTTTCAGAGCCTTTACTATTAACATAATAAAACATTTATTGACACTGCATAGTTACATAAATGTAAGGGAAATTTTTACATTAATAAACATATACAAATGAATATCATTTTAACTAAAGTGGGGAAAACTACATTATTATCTACCTTTAACCTTTACATCTAAACTCAAGCTTTTATTTTTCTTCAACATGCACCTACATAAACATAGAGTTGAAAGTTGGGAAGAGGTTCTTTATTTTTCAATTTATCATTCAAAATAACATAATTAAGGCATAATCTTTTGAGCACTTTTTCACTACATCTCTTTTGCAAGTATTTGAAAATTTCAAACCTAAGTTTTACAAAGCCTTTTCTTTCATATTACTAACAATGCCTTTTTTTCCTTTCTTTAAAAGATGGATCACAAAATAATCAACCAGAATGGCCACACACACACACACACATGGTGAGATGCAAAAATCCCTTGTATGAACCAACTCTTTTTTTTCTTCATTTCTTAAAGAGAACAAGATCCAACTAAGACCTACAAATAAAATTTTGAGTTTTACCATGGGATGCTCACCTCCTAGCCTAGGAATCTAAGAGGCCACCCCCGAGATTGGGGAACCAAACCAAGGTAGGAAACACATATGGAAACAATAATATATAAAGAAAAAAAAAACACAAAATCTCCCAACCATGGATGTCACAAAGGGTCATATATTGACCCTAGAATGGGGTGAAATGGACCAAGTACCCAAGGGGATAAAGCCATCCAAAGCAAAAATAAAAATTTCATCACAAGGCTTAAAAAACAACACCTTCTCATATCTGCGTACAAAAAAACCCCCTTATGCCCCCCAATGCTTCAAGCTAGGAAAGAACTCCCTTATGACCCCCAAAATAATGGAGTGACTTCATGGAGCCCATACTCCATTTTTTCTCCCTCTCCTCCTTGATGAGAGACTCTACACCCATGGGCTGTCACTATATCTTCACGCACGAGGCTACTCTTCCCTCCCAAGGGTGAGTGGACCTTGAAACTCCAATTCACAAAGAACTTCAACACATCACATATAAATTCACAATACAAGAAGGATAACAAAACCAAAACCATCACCACAACACTTAAACAAACATGAAGACATTGCTTGCAACAAGTAGTTTGCAACCAAACAATGATACTATCAATTTGCAAACAAGTGAATGGAAAAAACACATAATGATAGTGCCACCAACCTAGCTCCAATCTTAAGGAAGAAATTTGATGAAGATCTCCCTCCTTCCTAAGTCTCCTCCTAGCTTCTCCAAATCTAAGTATGTTTCTACGATAGAGAGTGGGTGTTCAAACTTCAACAATGGAGAGTCTCCACTAAAAAGGCCTCTACAACTCTCTTGGGAAAATTTAAGTTTCTCATTGGTTGGTCTTCCCTAAGCTTATCACAAACTTTCCAAAAATGGATTCTATAAAGGTAACTCAAAAAGTGAGAAAAGTCCTTGCACCTAAATGGAAGGGTTGCCTAACCAAGACCATGCTTCCAAAAGTTGATTTTCGTCCATCTTGAAAATCTAACTTTTGGAGGGGTCTTTTGGGAAACTAAGAGTTATCCTAGGGTTAAATATTACCCTTACCCATAGGTATAGAAAGTGGGCTTCCTAAAATTTCCCAAACACACCCCTAGGTACCTTTCTAACCTACCAAAAGTCCTCCTAAAGTTTACCCACAAAATTCAAGTGAAAAGACCATACCTCAAGCTCCCTAACCAAGGGGTTCACATGGGGATTATCTATGGTACTAACCTAGGTTGGTGGGAACCCAATCCTCAAGTGGACATGTCATGGTTACATGTACACATTATAAGTGTCAAGTGACACACACATTTTATACTTCACAATACACATGGCATTTCCACTTGATCACACACATTAATTAGAATTACAATTTAAAATTTGAAATAAACACATTAAAGCATTTATGTTTACAAAATAAACACAATACAATGAGGTCTTGTCTCTCATTAGACGTGACCTTGGCTTGCACATAATTCACATAGGCCTGGATTTGGTTCCCTGATTTATTTCCATGGTCAAATTACCTGCACACTAAAATAGAATATCAGTAGTCCATGGAAACAAATCATACATAAAATCAATATACATAATGAACATCATTCCAACATATGTCATTTACAACCTATACCACATAATTCACCAATAATTCCAAAAGAATATTCCCAAATCAATTCTGTCATGAAAACATTGGTACACATCGAATCATCATACAATTTTAATTGTCATCAATTTCACTTCAGAACACAATTCACCTCTCAGTACAGTTAATCCTAATTTTGTCATCTTAATGATAATATAATCCTACTAAAGACAGTGCATATAATGATAATCTAATCTATCATAACATTGTCATGTTAGCCCTTTAACAATCTAATATTTAATTGCAATTCCCTTTTAATTATTAAATGAAAATCCCTACATACAATCACGATTCAACTCAAATTATCAGTTCATGTTCTTATGAAAACAACATATAAGCACCTATCATTTATTAGAATCATGACTTATCCATTGTGAACCCAATTTCCTTTTTCTAATTCAATCCATGCTATTCAAACACTTAACTGCTAGTCATGATAATCAGTAAATCAATAAGCCCTAATGCAACATAATGTTTTTGTAGAACCGTTAACATGAGTATGAAGAAATAGAGTACATAAAATTCTAGTCTTGTCCCAGAATATATAATTCCATAATGTATCATAAATGGTTCACATACTAGGTCCTTAAGGATAGAGGAATTGCTATGCTGACTTGAGTAGGGTCTCTCTAAAGTTTCAAGCACAACAGAGGGGATAGCCACCAAATGAGAACAAGGCTAAATTGGAATGAGTGAGTCACATAAAATCATCTAACAAGATTATCACAAGATCACAAGATCATCTCAACCAGGCATATCATAACATATCAGAACCTCACCATGCATCTCAAGTCCAAGGAAGGTCTTACTAATTAGGTAGGCACAGATCACCCCAAGGGTACAATCTCATGAGGGTACTACATGGTCATAACTACAATAATAAACTCAATCCTTGCCCCTCATAATTTCAATCATAAAAGGGAAACAAGGGAGGCTCTACAGTTCCTTTTTCTCGGCTTCCTTTTCACATCTCTTGATGTGTCTCCACCCCGTCCTAGGCACTTTTTACCTAGGGGTACAATCAAAGTTTTACTGTACCCCTAGGGGTGAGGTTGAAGTTTGAATTCACCCCCTGTGTTTTTTTTATTAGACCTGGAGCCCGATGTCTGGACCCTTCTTCCTATGTCTTTGCCATTTCTTTTCTGTGTCAGCCAACCCACATTTGAATCTCAAAATGAGTATAAAGGATTCTCTGTCTTGTCATTTTATAACAACATAGAAACATATACAATAATAAAATTTGATCATACAAGAACATCCAAGATTATGTAAGTGTAAGAATTCAAGCATTTAAGGAAAGGCATCCATCCAAGGTCTCCAAGTCTTCTTCAAAGATCCATTAAATCAAGTCAATATTTGTCCTTTGATGAAATAATTCTCTCCCATGACGGTCAAGTAGAGAGCTTCTCAAGTGGCATAAGGAGGTTCATTCCATTATTCTTCAAGGGGCATTACCACATTCATGATCTAGAGATGGTGATTACATGAATCTCATACAATGGTGAGGACAACCTTGATCTTCCTACATTTCCCTTCCAAGAAAATGTAAGCATCTTCATTAATTTGTGTGATTGTTAAATATGTTCATGAGGGTTTTACACAAGGTGAATAAAAAATACACCTTTCTTTCCTTTTTAGGTTTTCATTTACATATCAATGTCAAAGTTAATTCCTAAACCGGTGCCTGGCTAAGGAAAGCCCCTTTCCACCAAAATATTTCCCCTTTTTTGTGTGTAGGAACAAGTTTCAAGATTTGCGGAGCTAAATTCTAACATTTTTGGGATTGTCTCAAAGATTAGAACCAGAAAGTACGCAATCAAAAATTGAAGGGTGTAGTTGAGAAGTTGACTTGTACCTGAAAAATCAACTTGTTCTTGGAGGCATCAGATTTTCATAGTTGAATTTAAAGGTGCTAGATTCTCAGATCAAGAACGGTTTCAGTCTGCAATATCACAATGATTGGAAATTGCAGTTTGAAGACATATAACCTCCTAATTCATTTTGAGGTGCACAATTATTTCTCCAACCTTGCATTTACTTTCATATCTTTCAATATATCAGTAATCTTTAGTTACTTTCAGATCTTTAATTATTCAATAATCAATTTGTTAATAAATCCATTAATCCCTCAATAGCGGAAATAGGTCTTATCCTCCTCCCTTTGCAAGTAGTTTTTTTCATTTTCACCCTTCATCTTGGGTTGTTCTAATCAAGCATGGGTACAAAGAGGTTGGGTTTGTCTATTTCCCACAATGACATAGCATTATTTTGGTGAGTGGTCTCTACATTAGCATTGCTCACCATTTTTTTCTAAACATTCTGGTGAACTTGACACATGATACCTTCTTTTGATGTGATTGTTGGACGCCTCTTTTGTGTAAATAATTTATGCATTTGATATCTAGATCTCAGTTGTATGTGTTCAAATTATAGTTCTATAATTTATGTATTTGTAAATCTTATTAATCAAACAACACAATAATTCTTTTAATCTTAAAATTGGGTTAGGTCTACATTACTATTGTTTTTTACATAACATTAGATCTCCTAGTTTTAGTCACGCATCTTTTGCATTTCCCTTTCATTCATTTCTTGCATGAGAATTGTTACTTTGAGTCCTTCATATAGTATTTTAGTTAGAATAATTTGTATACATATGGGTTCCTTTAATCCTAAGCCTTCTTTTTTTACCAAATCTTGGTGAGACCAACATGCATAACAATGACCTACCCCCATCTCTTGAGAATAATTCTTCCCACTCTTCTCATAATGAAGAGGAAACCTTAAGAGTTTATCCTAAGAAAATCCAAAAGATTTCCATAGACATGGATAAATTTGAACATCAGTTAAGTTAATAACATTCTAATCCTGAATCTTTAGCCTTGATTGGTGTTTTAAAGAAATTAACTCATAATGATGAACATGGTATTGATTTCCTTCATTCATTATCCCAAATTGTTCATAATATTGTTAAGCCCATTCAAGAAGCTATTGAAGAGATAGGATGCACTCAACCTCCTCCTAGTGTTAAAATTTCCAATCCTAATCCCACTTTATAAATTCCCTCCATTTCTACTTATGCTCCACCTATCATCACAACTTCCTTTCAACCTTCCAATCCTATTCTTGTATGAGCCTTCATAACCCTAGTGCTCCTCTTTTTCCATAAAGTATGCCAAGTGTTTCATTGCCTACAATGATATCCACTTATCATAGTGTGCCCTTTTCATATCCCATCATTCCCTCTATGTGCAACATATTGAAAACACTTCCAACACATCTCTTCCTATAACTCATTCTTATGACCAAACCATTAACAATCTACCTCAAACTCTATCTTCTTTTCAACAACAACTTGATTCTTCAATGTAATCCAAATTCAACATTCCTACATGTGACATTGCTAGTCCTTTGTCTTTAGATATCATTCGTATCAGTATCCTAGATTACATGGAGATTCCTCACCTTGAGACTTATAATGGAAAGGGTGATCCTTTGACTCATGTCAAAATATTCCAAACATTGTGTAATGATTTCTCCCATGATCAAAGGTTTATGAAATTTTTTTCCACTGGGACCTTTCAAAATAAGGCCTTAAAATGGTTTTGTTTATTACCCCCTTATTCCATTGATTCTTTTT
Source organism: Thuja plicata (assembly GCA_018584345.1). Taxonomy (NCBI): domain Eukaryota; kingdom Viridiplantae; phylum Streptophyta; class Pinopsida; order Cupressales; family Cupressaceae; genus Thuja; species Thuja plicata. The sequence continues at coordinate 32,880 of MU228374.1, read as the reverse complement.
ACAAGATTGCTAATGTTTTTATCCAACAATTCCAAAACAACATTGGTCCTCAAATCTCTTTAACAGATTTAATGCATTGTAAACAAGGTGTTAAAGACAAAGTGACTGATTTTATTGGTAGATTTAAGCATTTTCATGCTCATGTTTTTTATCCTATACATGATAATGATGTTCAATGCATTTTTATTTCTAATTTACAAAAAGACATTAAAGATAAGATTCTTCTTTTTGAATTCTATCCCTTTACTCAACTTTGTGCAGTGCTTCATAATTATCAAATTCAAGTGAGTCAATTTGTGAGTGACACTCCAATGGCTGTTGTTGATAAGAGTGAGGTTGCCTCCAATAATTTTAATAAATTTATGAAACAAAGTAACTTCATAAAATTTAATGCATCCAACAATTTTGACGAACAAGTGGCAACAACATCCAAGGTGTGGCTCCTTTGTCATCTTATTTTAAACCATCTCGTAATTTTACATAACTTTCTTAATATTATCATAATGTGATGCTGAAGTTGATTAATGATTAAATTTTAACACTTCCTCCTATCAAACCAATTGATCCTTCTAAACCTTTTCCAAAGTACTTTGACTGAAAAGCCTTTTGCCAATACCATCGTCATCCTCGACATGATACTGAAAAATGTTTCCATCTGAAATCTGAGATACAAGACCTTATTAATTCCAATGCTATATCTGTTGAAGGTCTCAATTATAAAGGACAAAATTATGTTTCACCTCCCAACAAAAAATTTCAAATTTATACTAATCCTTTTCCATCTCATACCATGAACATTATCGATTCAACCAAACCTTTGTCATCTTCTCAACCTATTGAGTATCATATAGAAAATGATGTCCTAGTCATGTTGTCAGTCTTGTTGAATAATTCCAACCCAATCCACACTTTTATCCTTGTATTACCTTTGATCCTACTGAAACAATCAAAGCTCATGATAGTCCTTTATACATAGTTTCTAAGATTAATGATAATCCTTCTCCTGGTGTCCTTATTGATCCTAATTTCTCGGTGAATGTGATAATTAAAGAGAATATTTATAGTAGATTATTTTAACATAATGTTTATGATGACTCCACTATGATGATTCAAACATACAATGGCTTCCTTTATTCTTCTCATGGTTCCATATCCTTTCCTATTGAAGTTGGTAGTAAATCTTTAGATGTTACCTTTAATGTTATCCCAACCTCACATTAGTTTCAAGTCAAAATTGGCCTTCCTTGGCTCAAATCCATGAGTGTCATGGTATCTCCTATTCATAAATGCATTACCTCATAATTTAGAAATCATGATAGTTAACCATGGCCTTTACAAACCTTTAGTACCAAGAGATTCTCTTGACTTGGATTTCATTTTTCCTTCCATACCTCAACTAACTCAACCTCATCCTAACAAAAATTTTCATTCATATCAAAACTATAAAATCTAGAAGATTTGTGAACTTAGGAATCCTAAGGTTATTCCGTCCTCTTTTCCTGAACTTCATCCTACACCTTCTATACCTATGATTTCTTGCATACATCCTATACATCAAACTAGTGTGGATCCTCTAGTTCTTCCTCCTACATAAGAAATGGTCCCTATGGTCATTGATCCTGAACCTCAACTCATTTCAAGTAGAACTTTTTGTAACCATCATGCTTGTGACCGTTGTTGTAAACATTATGCTAAAGTCCGTCAGCGTACCTCTCAAAAAATTGCTTCTCATAAAACATCCTCTGATTCTATCATTCCTCTTACCCAACCGATGCTTTAGCCCAAGGAGGAAGTAATTTTGAATAAGAGAAATATGTGTAAACATGATATTTAATTTATATCTTAGATTCTATTACAATTAATTTAGATGAAGAAGATACTCTTGATGATGAAATTTCTATCCCTAACAATAATATACATGATTCTATTGGTTCTAATGATTGTGAGGTTATAGATATTAATCATGATTTTCCTAATATATTTTGATAGCAATTATCCATCAATCCTAGTGAAAAACACCATGACCTATCTTTATAGCATGGTCCTTTTTTGGAATTGGCCCTTGTTCTAATTATCATGCTTGAGTTTTCTCCTCTTACGAGTTTCCCACCTTCCCAAAACATTACAAATCAAGTTGGGGAGGGGGAGGGGGGTAGGCGATATGATTGACTAGATCCTCTTGCACGGTGGATTTCTTTTATGTGTTTTCATGTTTATAGTGTTGTGCTTCCCCAATGTTGTGATGCATGCTCTCTATTTTGTTTAGATTTCTTTAAATAACCCTTGTTTCTCCATTGGTGCAAGGTGATAAATAAATTGGAATGTCTTAAAAACTCCTCTATTTGTATCTCTATTCTTCTATACATCCTTTCATGTTATGTTGTGCATGTTCAATTGTTTGTCAATGTGCCTTTGTGTTGTCTTCTTGGTGATGATGCAAAGTGGTAGCAACCTTTCTTTTTTGGAGTTCTCCTCAATGCTGCCCAAATAGACTCTTCTTTTTAACTCTTACCTGTTATTATTCCATTGTGCTTATATTTCTACTACCTTTGGAGGATGATGAAAGTTCATTTTGACATAACATACATATACATATTATCATACGATCATACTGACCCCAAAGTTAGTAGATCCCTTCTATGCTCTCTCTTTGTCATGTGCTTATTTTCCTTCATTTGTTCCTTCTTGGGGGAATTTCACAATGGAAATGTCTCTAGTGGATGAATGTACACTCTGTTAAAGCTATTTCTCCCGTAAAGGCACTTGCAATTTCTTTAATGTGGGGGCATACACTCCACTCACTTTTCATACATTCATAGTGGTTAAATCTTATCTTTTTTTTTGCTTTTGATCTATATGGAAAACAATAATTTTCCACATGCCTTATATTTCCTTTTGATCCACGTGGAAAAAAATTATTTCTACATTCCTGATCTTTCCTTTTTCTCCATGTGGAAGACAATTCTTTTGCACATGCTAGATCTACTTTTCCTTTTGATCCATGTGGAAGCAAATGCGTTTCCAAATGCCTGATCTCCTTTTCTTTTTTATCCATTTGGAAGACAATTCTTTTCCACATGCCTTGTCTCTCTTTAATTCGCTCCATGTGCATGGCTTGTAAAGGTGGAATTGGATTTTAATTCCCCATCTCCTTATATTTTCTATGGACCACCTAGCACTATACAACTAGCCTACTCTCTCTCTCTCTCTCTCTCTCTCTCTCTCTCTCTCTCTCTGGTTATAGATTCAACAAGAACTTAAGTCACTTGGGGGCTTGATATTTTCTTATTCCTTAGCCTTGATGAGATCATGCCTCTGCATCAGATCTAATATAGCGTGAGCATGAGTTTGTCTCATGCTCTGACTAAAGTGAACACTAAATGTATCATCATAAAAAATTAGCACCCATAATTGCATGTCTTTTAGGACCTGTTTACATCATTTTTGTGATTTTAATATCTGATTGTTAGTTATACCCGTTGGTCCCTTTTTCCCAGCTTCTTTTTCACATCTTTTGATGAGTCTCCACCTTGTCCTAGATACTTTTTCCTGAGGGTTAAACTCAAAGTTTGACTAAAACCCCAAGGGTGAGGTAAAACGTTGAATTTACCCCCTATGGGTTTTTTGTGATTGGACCCAGAGCCTGATGTCTAGACCCTTCTTCTTATGTCTTTCCCATTTTGTTTCTATGTCAGCCCACCCACATTTGAATCTCAAAATGAGTATAAAAGGATGCTTTATCCCATCATTTTGTAACAACATAATAGAATATACAAGAAGAACATATGATTATACAAGAAAAACCAAGATTATGCAAGCATAAGCATTCAAGCATTGAAGGAAAGGAATCAAACAAAGGACTCCAAGTCTTCCTTGTAGATCCATTCAAGAAAATCAATCTCCTTCCTCTGATGTAAGATTTTTCTCCCATGATGTCCAAGTAGAGAGATTCTCAAGTGGTGCAAGGAGGTTCATTGCATTCTTCTTCAAGTGGCATAACTAAATTCATGATCTAGATATTTTTACTATGGATCTCATACATTTGTAAGGATATCCTTGATCTTCCTACATTTCCTTTCCAAGAAAATTTAAGCATCTTCATGAAATTGCGTGATTGCTACATCCATTTATAAGGGTTTTACACAAGGTGAATACAAAATTTACCTTCCTTTCAATTTTAGATCTGAATTTACATATCAATTTTAGGGTTAATTCCTAAACCGGGGCTTGACCAAGGCAAGCCCCTTTCCACCAAACAATTTTCCTTTTTCTATGTGTAGGAATAGGTCTCGCGATCTTTAGAGCTAGATTTAGACATTTTTTGGGATTGTGTTAGAGATTAGAGTTGGAAAGCACACTGTCACAAACTAAGGTGTGTAGTTGAGAAGTCGACTTGTACCTAAAAAGTTGAATTTTTCATGGAGGCCTCAAATTTTCAGAGTCTAAAGTCCTAGGTGCTAGAGTCTTTGATCCAGAATGGTTTCAATATATGACATCACAGTGACTAGAAATTTCTGTTTCAAGGCATATAACCTCCCAATTCATTTCAAGGTGAACAATTAATTTTTCAACCTTGCATTTACTTTTAGATTTGTCATTGCATCAATAATCTTTAATTACTTTTCAGATTTGTTCATGTTCATTAATTAATTAGTTAAATCCATTAATCCCTTAATAGTGGAAATAGGTCTTATCCTCCTCCCTTTGCATCTAGGTTTTGTATTTTCACCCTTCCTCTTGGATTGTGCTAATCAAGCTTGGTACAAAGAGGTTGGGTTTGTCTATTTCCCATAATGTCATAGCAAGATTTTGGTGAGTGATCTCTACCTTGTCATTTCTCACCATTTTCTTCTATACAAAGCATAAGAGATTCACTGTATGAAAAATTATAGTTGGAAATAATACACCTTCATTACCAAAGAAAAGTTTGTGGAGTGAAATACAAATTGTAGTCACCAATTTATCCATAAAACTTTAGGTAGGTGGAGACTCATCTGTAGGAACAAGTGTGATGCAATATACTCAAGATCCTTGTGCATGTCTTGAAGTTATTTCTAGATTTTTAGCTCAAGAAAATATCACTACAAGATTCATGGATATCATAGAAGAAATTGCATACCATCCTCCACATGATCTAGCACCAAATAAGAGAAATCTCATCCCTAAGTTGTGAACATATCATGCAAAAATCTTCTTGTGATCTCTAATAGTGAAGCACAATGGAAACTGATATGGACTAGATAGCTAGCAAGGCCAACAAAATTTCAAAGCCAACATAGTGTGTTATTCAATGCTCATGCAGAGAAGGATCATCAACTAGTATTGGTGTAAAGGTATCATCTCACCACAATAAGAGGCCTACAACCATATTCTCAAGACCAAGCATAGTAAAGCAATATCACCCATTCAATAACTCTACCATTAATTAGTTAATTTATTTTTATTTAAATGAAAGATAGAGTTATTAATATTAATACATAATTGGTAATAACATTGATGAATATAATTACAATAAATTTTTGAATAAACATAATATCAATTCCAACCATCAGAAGAACACATACCTTTATTTTGTCCAAGTATCACACAATTGGCTATATTATAATCACCAAGGAAACAACCAATGAGGTTTTATTAGAAATCAACCAAGAATCACAAATTCAAGGGATTCCACCCAACTTAACTTCATACTGCAAGGGCATGAGAACATTAAGATAATTCAAAGAATGATAGACAAGTAGTAACACATTTAAGAATACCTTGAGGCTTGGTCAATGATCAATCAACCAAAAATTTCAAAAATTCAATGGACTCGCCCCCCCCCCCCCCCCCCCCAACTTAGTTTCACATTACAAAAGCATGGGGGTATTGGGATAATCTAAGGAATAAAGAAATATAATAATATAACTTGTCAATGAACCATCATCTTAAGAAAGTACAAAGAATGAAGAATGAGAAAAATATATCAATTAATACCTTGATTCTTTTTAAATGAATGATCATCCAATTGCAACATATTTTGTTTGGTCATTAAAATATTTAAACACTTCTATTTCTTCGTAATACTAAAATTAATGGGACCTAGATCAATGAGTGAGTGAGGAACACACATTTTTATTATATGCCTCCCAAGATCTAGATGTTTGAATATTAAAGCATTTTCAAAGGATAGATCTTGTAGGATGTCATTATGTATCACACAAAACTCTTGAATGATTAAGATATACAATAGATTTCCTTTTAGTCCATGATTAATTTCAACACACATATCTATTCTTTCAATGATGAAATCATAGTGAATTATTTCCTAATGTGTGTGAAATATCTCTAAAATTTTTCACTCAAGAAGTAGATAAGAAGAACTAAATTGAATATCTGTGAATCGAGAAATATGTTCCTTTAATTATTTTAAACAAAAATCATATTATTTATTCATATCACTAGTTTCATGTGCATTACCAGAATGCAAAGGGATCAATGAAATCTCATCATTATATGCAGTTTGAACCATCTTATTATGTAACGTTTTATTAGGAATTATAATTTCCCTTAGTGGGTATGTTGGAGCGGATGAAGGATGATATGAAGAGGATAATGAAAATGGTAAAAGTGGTTTTGGATATAGAGTGGGTGGATTTAAGTAGGATGGTCATAATGGAAATGCTAATATATAAGATGGATATAGTGGTTGTTGTGAGTATTCATGATTCCATTCATCGTACATACTACGTGAAGAAGTAACATGTGAAGAAACATTTTTCCTTTCATTTCTAATATAATTATAAGACATTTAAAAATTGTTAAGCATACCATGATCATCTCTATTTGATGTGTGTAGTTTTCCTTGTGTTACTAAGAAGACATTCTCACTTTCACCCTTTTTTGTTGAGGCTCGTGCATAACTTGGATTGCCTTTAACATATTCTCTAGAATGAAGTGTCCTGTACACTTGTCTTTTTCCTTGCACCAAATAGAACAAAAAGTGGTCAAATGCTCATTATCAAAGCTCCATTGTCCTAAAAAATCATCAATTTTTTTTTCTTGCTCGGTTATAAGAATAATACCTATAGATGCCTATGACAATGGTAATAAAATAATGATAAGATAAGTTACATTCATTAGGCAGAGGGGATATTAAAATATCACTTTGTGTCTATGTGATTCCCCCACCAATTTCTTCTTTTATTTTTAATTTTGAAAGCAGGAGTCTGGGGGCGATAGTCCCTAGTGGGGTCAAGGGGCAAAGCCCCTTGTAGGGTCGTGGGGTATCACCTAGGGCACGCTCTCTGTCATAGTATAGGGTGAGGTTGAGGGGTAGTACCCCCATCACCAAGCATATTTTCCCTCTTGCATGCCCTTTGGATTTTTTGTTTTTGAAGCATTTTTTCCCAAAACAGACATGTTTAAAGTCCTTTGCAAATGCAACGTTTTAAAATTTTTTGTATTGTTTCTTCAAACTTACCTCTTTCCTATCAATTGACTCACAAAACAGTATCATGCAGACACAAATTGTTCTATTACAAGAACAAACACAAATAGGAAATATTGAGAGTGTTAGTTTTCTCCAAAATGACTGGCAATATCCACTTACGGGTCCCTTTTCTTATTTAGATTTGGTACATAATCAGAAAATAATAGATTCCATCTTGGAGGTTAACATCATAAGATGATAGAATATTGTTGGGTAAAAAGTAATATGCTGAAGTTCCTGACCAAAAAGTGACAGGAAGCTCTAAACCCTTAAATTTGCATGTTGAAAGATACACTTTTCATGGATTTAAATAACAATGGTTATCAGTATATATAATAAGTAGTTAATTCTCATATTTTAATCTCAAAATAATATTAATTACCTCTTATAAATATGTAATCATATGCAACATATCACTAATAAAATGGTATGATTTTAGATTGGAAATGGACTAGTGGGATAGTTATAGAAGCTAATAAAATAGACTAAAATATGACATAAATTTGAACACAATTATCTGTTGTCACATACCTCTGAACATATTGTTCCTCTGGCAAAACTGCATAACAGTCATGTTGACATCAATGAAAAAGTTATAAGTTTATGATAAAAGACTTATTCACCCATGTCTCAGTCCTGGGGTTTGTTCAACACTTATGAAAGATTACATGACATATTGGACAAGTGGTAGGAAATTACTTTCATATGGAGAAAGTGAGTATCCAAGTTAGGTTATAATAAGTTGTAAGAGAATTAGCTAATAATAGTTAGTTATGATGGATTCTATTATAGATATAAGTTGTAAGTTATCACAATATTAAAATTCTAAGATCTATAAGATCCTTTTTCATACCTCAAGATAGTAAATTTTGGTAGCCCAACTTAGGAGGTTTGAATGTGGAGTGATTTGGAGATGTACATGTGTCATTTACATTCTTTTAGGTGGTCGAAAATTAGTGCCAAAATTTTTGTATGATCCCATCTTATATTATCATTTAGAAGCTACCTTTTGAGTTGTATTTCTCTATATAAGGTATTGTTGGAAAGTATTAGTTATGTTTTGTTTTGGAAAGTATTAGTAAAGTGTTATGCTATCTGAATTGATCTAGATTGTGGGTTACTAGTTGTATACTCTTGTTGAACACGCTAAGTGTTGATATTATATTGTAACTATTAGTTCACTTGAATACAAAGTATTGTACTTTTGTATTAGGAGGTTTCTTTCCCAAAAGGGTTTTCCCCATGATATATCCTATGTTATATTGTATATCTTTATGTATGTTTTTAGCTCCTTATGAATGGATTTCTTATTCTATAATAGTTGAATATTATAAAGAAAATTTGGACTATCTCACCCACTAGATTAGTGTTATAAATCATTTTATTCACCTTATCTTCCTTTCAACTTGGCTATAATACATGGCTATAAAAGTATCTTAGTCCTCTGGGTAGTAGTAAAAAGGTAGTTTTGGGTAAAGAAAAAGTTGTCAAATTCCCCAATAAAATAGCCTAGTTGCCTCACCTAATGCCTCTCTTTCTATTGATAGTTTAGAGGGGGATTATGTCAATGATAAAATTATGATATCCTCTGGTGATAGGAGGCCTTTCATATTTTATAAGACTCTAGCGGTTTAAGATTGATTCCACAATTGGAAAAAAAAAACATAAAGAATAAAAGGAGGCCTAATAAGAGGATTCAATCTCTAATGAGAATGTTAGTGAGGATAATGTGAAAATTATTTGGAGGATTTGGTAAACGTCATTCTTGTAGATTACTTTTTCCAATCCCCAACCTATGAGACATACTCATAAGAAGCCTTGGGATGGGATTAATATTCTCAAAAGTTACATGAAAAATTACAATGAAGAAAAAACAAAAGAAAAATGAGATACAAGAAAGGAGAAAAATTAGCAGACATTAGCTACGGATCTTGAAGACATCTTGCAACTAGAGTTAAGAATTTAGAAATCCCATATAATTCTATTGGATGTGTAATGAAATAAGAAATATTATACTTACTCGATAATGCCATGTAATATTTAGTGATAATTAATAGTAACCTCATGAGGGTATGTGCAAGATCATGGTATGCCAAAAAGTGGCAATGTGAAAAATAATGTCTTTTTCACCTGCCCAAAAATACAAAAATGTGTATTGACCTTTTAGTAGGCCTAGGTGTCAATACACCTAGCCAAAGAAAATACCAATGCAAATTTGATACCTGATGGATATTGGGTACCCGATATGATCATTAATATATATTAATATAATAGATAATATATATTAATATATAAATATATTATAATATTAATATTAGAGAGAGAGAGAGAGAGAGAGAGAGAGAGAGAGAATATCAAAAATTGAAAAGGAGACTTTTTATATATGTAATATAATATGATATATATTATATCATATAATATAGAATATATTATATATATTTATATTATAATATTATAATTTATTATATTTTTATCATTTATACTTCATTATTTATTTATTCAATCGTATCATGTATCTAATATGTATCATGTACCTATTACATATCAGGTACTTGATACGTATTAGGTGCCCAATATGCATCTGATACAGGATACCTCTAACACACCTAAGGATTTTCTTTAGGATTTTTCTCGTGTTTGGGCTTGGGGATTCCAAACCTAGATGGTCAACCAAAAAAAGATGTTTTCCATATTTTCTCTGATCTTCAAACTTTGACCATGTAGCTAACGAATTTTTTTCACCAACGTTTGATGAAGCAAAAAGGGTTTCTTAAGGAGATTCTTATCTTTCCATCAATATAATTGTTTTCAAATTTTGAGTTGAATAAGTAATTATTATTTATTTTCTAATTGAGCTACCTCTAAAGTCATGATTGACAGACTGATTAAAAAAAAAACTATAACTTTTAAATGGTATAAAAATTTTGAAATCCGAAACATGCCTCACATTCTAGGCTTTGCCTACTACAAAAAATACAATTGAAACTCAAAAGTCCTGACTGATAGACTGATTGAAAAACAATAATAAATTTGAAACGGTATAACATTTTTGAAATCCAAAACATGTGTCACATTATATTATTCACCTACTAAAAGATTTTTTTTCAATTTGATGAAGTTTAGACTAAGTTAAGGTGGTCAGACATGGGAGTTTTTATATTCTAGAAAAGTTGTAGAAGAAAAATTATAATCAATTATTTACTTGGAAAACACTTACAAAAAATATGTGTCACATTCAGACATGAGTCTACTACTTATATTCTGAACCTTTTAAAAAAGTATTATGATTTGATTGTGTTTAAGGTGGTCAAACATACACCTACTTCTTATCTTTTTCCTAAATTTTTCGTACTACTACATTGAAATTTGAAACTGTCACCATAAAGAATTTTTTTTAAAAAAAGGGCTAGTAGCTTAGAAACTACATTCAATTTTCTACAGATTCACTTGTTAAATGTTTTTTATATAAGATTGATAACTTGTTCAAATTTTTACGTCATCTTGCCTAACCCTGATTTTCTGAATTTTCATTGCCACTTAAGTGCCTAGTTTGGCATATCATGATCGTGCACATACCCATGAATAAACTTATTATTGGGATGATTATTGTGGGGAGTAAATTTGAGATAATGGTGAGGAATAATGGTTTAAATAACAAGGATGAAAATAAGAAGAAATGAAAGAATAGTATAGCTTCCATGGTTTGGGATGTAACTTTAGAGCTGATGGCCAAGGCATGGGACTGTATCTTTCATAGTCCATTTTATTTTTAAGGATCTACTCTATTTTTCAATTATTCTTCTTGTAGAATTTTTTTTCGGAGTCTCATTTTTCTAATTTTCTAGATGTTTGTTAATAGTTAATTAGTTTAGGTTGTGTTATTTGTTGGGTTTCCCTCCAAGCCTTTGGTTTTGACAAATTTTTATTTTTCTTTGTAAGGGTTGGTGGGCATTCCACCACTTATCTTAATCACAAAAAAAAGGACCAACACCTACTTTATTATGCATTTCCTTTGATTCATTTTTTTAATATCTCATTCATACTCGAGACAAATAAAATGTGAATGACGATCACTTATGTTTTTTCCCTTCCCCTAGCCTCATATTTCATTCATAGATTGTTAAATATAACTAGATTAACTTGACCAAAAATTATACATGGGATTGACATTAAGGAAAGGTACCCACAATGGATATGGAACAAATTATTATTTGAATTAGCCCAGGTGTAATGTACCATAAGCCAGTCTCTCATGTAGGTGCTTCTCTATGATGTTGTAACATTCATTGTTTGATTGTTGGTATATTAGTTAAAATTATTTGTATAGGTAATGGTAAATGAATAATATTAATGTGTTCAAATAATTATAATTAAGTTATATTATTGATGGCGTTAGACATCTTCAACATTATTTTTATTAAGGAGGTTCAAATACTATGTGTAAGGACATGTGTCATTGTCTAAAATTCAAGTTGTAAGATTTTTAATAATATCAATTTTTACAAACCATTGCATCAATTTTAAATGGATGCACTACTGGTTGTACATGACATTCATCTTCTTATTGAGTATTCTATGATTGAGCTCCAAAGATAAATTTAACAATGAAGAAACAAATAAATTAGAGGATAGAGGAAGAATATGTTAGAGGACATTCAATGATCTCTCATTAGTATGACAAAAGTAAGATTTGTTCTGTATTTACTTTAGCCAATACCAATTTCTAGGTTGTAGTGTTAATTGCCTTGTATTATTTATGATCATATTAGAATTAATTTATATTAATTTCTATCTATGAGACAAAAGGGAATTTTTTATCAAACACTTTATGTTGTGATGTATATTTTTATCTCTCACCACAATTGTTTATTTTTTTTATTACGTGCATTTTTCTCCAATCATATTTTTTGGGTTACAATGAGTGGATGTGTTTGTCACCAATAATACCTTTTTTGAGTGGACGTATGTGTCCTTGTTCATAGCTGTAATGTTGGAAAAATATTTTTTCCTACCCTAATTTGTTGTATAACCTTGGATGGAAGTGTTCCACTACTAATTTTGTTGTATAACCTTGGATGGAAGTGTTCCAATACTTCTTTTTATAAGTAGTTTTACATTTCCCTACTCTTACCTTAAGTTTTTGATGAACTACTAAACATGCAAAAAATTATTGTTATTTCACCTTCACCATTTAAAGAATGATCTAACACGGGGGGTTTAATGGGTATTACTTCATTTACATGATTTTTTTTTTTTAGTTTGTTTAGGTTTCCTATTATTTTTCTTAGTTTTGTTAGTGTTTATTATGAATGTTATAGGAGCTCTCCTACAATAAAGGAGATTTGAGTCCTACAAATAAAATTTAGTATATTATTAACTAATAATCAATTGTATCAAAGTATTTTTAAATATCTAATACTCTCAAGGTCTTTTAACATCACTTGATAACTACTCTCAAGTACTAGTAAAAATAATAATATTTTTGGTACAAAAATTTAGGGTTTAATATTTAGAGTTAAGTTTGAACTTATGAAAAAAATTACGGACATTTATTTAGATAGAGAATAACTTAAAAATAATACATTAATTTTTTTTAATAATAAATGGTATACAAAATTAAATAGTATTTGTTTACAAATAAATTATATACTCTCTCAACTAGTGGGTATAGATAACCCAAATCAATCACATCATAATGACACATCTAACAACACCACTTTTAATACAAGGATAGGCTTATTGCAACCATACAAACACAATCCTAGCACTAATTAGTTAATAAACTACATTTGTTTGATTAACTAGGATATATCCTCTAATATTTCCTCCATCGCCTGATTATTCAAAAAACTTATTTATTTAATTAAAGTTACACCATACATTCACTTTTTTTATTGATTAAATAATCTAATTGATTGATTATCCCAAAGTTTCAAATCCGAATGTAATACCCTAATAATGGGACAATCATGACACACCTATAATTTTAAATAAAAACAAATGTAGGTCACAAATCCAAAGTAGTCAATACTCGTTCAAGTATCCATCAAATCATTCAAACCAACCCTAGTTACCAATCTCCAACTATCTTCAATCAAACTTCAAAGTAACATTTAATGCCAACTATTAAATAATAAATTCAATTATACGCTTCATCGATCAATCACTAGCGTTAAATCGTTACACCCTCTTAGATTAAATTCAAATATTCTCTCTTGAAATCTTAGCCCTCCATTTTAAAGTAATCTCAACCCTTCATCTATTATCTTCAAACCTATGAATCAAGCAATCCTTGAGAAAATTTTGGAGAAAAAAGATGGGATGCAACAAGATTATGCTACAAAAGTAGCCAACTATATTCAACTTCAATCATCAGCCCATCACATGATTCACAATGCTTGGGTCATACAATATTGGTGAAGTACAATGTGCTTTATTTTTGTCACTATTTATATTTATTTCGTTCTATCAAAGATACATGTTTGATATAGAGTACACGTGTGTTTGATGCTCGATTCATATTGATTTAGCTTAAATTTTAGTGTTTAAAGTAGGTACTCGTTTTACAAGTTTTAATTAAACTTGAAAGTCATACTTTGTGATATTGCTATCAGGATTCAACTGTGTAGTTTTCGAGTCAAACTCATTGACTCATAATTCATGAGTAGTGGTTCACATGAACCCATCTCTCATGAGAATGAATGGAACACTTAGCACTCATTGGATCTAGGTGATGCAACATTTAAGTCATACTTTGACTAAACTTCTTGTAGAAGCAGCATTTTATGACTATCATACCTCCCATCTTCGATCATAAATAAAGAAAACCTCATTTTATCTTTCATTTTCATATGTAATTCCATATAAACACTTCATAATGACAAAACCAACTACCCAACCAATGATGTCTGAAAATGAAATGTGAGCTACAAGCTGTTAAATAAAATATCTTATCTACCCAACATGATTTTATATTCATGGAGGCCAGTAATGTTTCCTTCATATTTATGGACGATATGATGAATAGCCGTCTGAGCGTCTCTAACAATCTTATTCACAAATCAGGCTATTAAATATCAGCAAGAAATAGACAACTATTAATCACAATACCTCAATAGAGAACATGTTTTTTTTTTAAATGTCAGCCTCGATGCGTTCTGACTAATGCTTTTCAATACCGTTGTGGAATAATTTTATACCTTCGCCAAGCTGGTTACTACTTAAGACAGTGATCACGATGGTAGTCCTATGGAGGATCCTCTTTTCTCTTCTCATAACGTTTTTTTAAGATTGGATGAACCTTCTTCATTAAGGCATGACAATCTTGTTCACAGTTTGGTAAATATAACAAATGAGGTAAAATTGGATCTAAATCAGAATTTGTCACATCAAGAGAGTATTGAAATGTGTATTTTGGTTGTTAGTATAAATTATTTTTTAGCAATTGCATCTTGGTGTGTAATGGGTATGTTGAAGAGGCTTAGAAGATTAATTAGAAAATAATATATTTTTTTGACATAAATTTGTGTAGTAGATGTTCACTCATTTGGAAAATGCCATTTAGTAAATAATGTTAGAGAGGGAGAGATAGAGAAGGGAAGAGTATGCGAGATGGGTAAGAAGACATATATAGATATTGATATATGTCATTTAGTAAATGATGTTAGAGGGGGAGAGAAGGATGGGGAAGTGCAAGAGAGAGAGCGGTAAGGAGATATATATAAGGACGGAGATGGGGATGAGGATGGAGCGGTGATATGGAGAGGAGGAGAGGGAAAAACAAACAAAGAGTGTATTGAGGGATAAATAGAGAGAAAAGAGATAAATATATAGAGAGAGAGAATAAGATGTATAGATAGAAAGATAAAGATAGAGATAGGAGGAGTTATATGGATAGAGGTAGAGAGAGATATATAAGGGTAGACAAAGATGAAGTGATAATGACATATAGATAGAGACAGGTAGGAAATGCAATTAAGAGAAATAGAGATAGAAAGGTAAAGAGATATAGATTAATGATATAGGAAGAGAGAGAGGTTGATAGGGAGAGGGAGATAGTGGGGAAGATAAATATAAAGCAGGATGAGAAGAGGGGGGGGGAGAAATAGGGAAAAGACGGACAAACAGAGATACAAAATGTGTTATCCATATGACGTATTTTTCTTCATTTATTAATACTAATATCTTTATCTTTATAGCTATCTTATAAATATATAAATAATAAGTGGGAGATATTTTTGAGAGAAAGTCAAATTGTGATGTTGCTATCAAAATTCAACTATAAAATTATACATGTAATAAAGAGGGAAAATTTGAATGTGTTTATTTAATATATAATTTAACTAGAACTTACTATATATTTTGTTTAATCTTGTCATGCCCAAGTTTTCAACCAAAAACACACTTATTTTTTTCTAAATAAGTTAAATTAACTAAGTTGCACGTTAACATGGTTTAAATGGTTATTAAGTTCACTTAAGTGACTATGATGCAGTTGGTTATATCTAATTCCAAGTAGTACTTAGGTAGGGTTGATTGGAAGATCGAGGGGTATCATGACAAGTGAAGGCCGACTTGTCAACATCCCTCTATTGAGTCTAACCATCCAGTTTCACTGGGGTGTCTACCCTTAGCTAGGTTTAATTATTTAAATCTAATGAATTACACTTTAATAAGTTAGCTTTATTAATGTCATTTAACGAATGCACATGATCCACTAATAACCTTAGATTATTATTATAGGGTAATTCCATTTCCACCCTTAGAAATGTAATATTTAATTCATTATTGAGATTAGATCTCCCAATCTAATTAATAACCTTACGCCCTTATATTGATTACATTGCACTTTTAAAATTTGAAAACTTTAATGATATTTAGAATGTAATACTTTAATGAGCCCTTCTATATAATTGAATTACTGAAATAAAAGTAGCATC
The DNA here is from genome assembly GCA_018584345.1 of Thuja plicata. Classification (NCBI taxonomy): domain Eukaryota; kingdom Viridiplantae; phylum Streptophyta; class Pinopsida; order Cupressales; family Cupressaceae; genus Thuja; species Thuja plicata. The sequence goes on along the minus strand of MU228374.1, from coordinate 16,470 downwards.
CTAAACTTGGAATTAATAGAACTAAAAATCATTGTATTTAAAGCCCTTTATAATCCCTATATTTTAAATCTCCTTGCAAACCTATCATTAATACACAAAATCATATTTTAATTATCCTAATGCACATTCTTTATATTAATCTTTTAACTCACATAATAATATTTATTTCAAATCTTTATATTGTAGTTTAGATTTAAATGTATTATTTAATAACCCCTTTATTAATTTGATGGGTGCGTTTTTAAGAATGATATTTAAGGTCTCCAATTTAAACCACAACTTTAATAAATTAACAGTCTCATCAATTTTAATATTTTAATAATTTATATTATATTAAATCCTTTTATAAAATTAATGTCACATGGATACATTTAAACACCACTTTATAGTCTAATAGTCATTTTCAAATTTAATTGACACATAAACCATCATACAATAAATTTCTTATTTAAACTTTATTAAATATCTCCTTTACCTAAAATCTTAACTCAAGATTTTCTCCTAGGGTAAGGATTAAATTTTCAACTCAAAAATAAAATTCCCACCAACATCATCCTATAATAGAAATGTAAAAAAAAAACAAATCATTTCATTTTAAATCACAAGGGCAAGAGATTTCAAAATAAAGTTTAATATTAATATCCCTCTCAATAGACCCAAAAGTCATGCCCTAATCCTAATTTCAAAATTAGGGTTAGGGTTGAAATGCAGCTTACATATGAAAACCCATATTCACTTTTTAATCTCTTTTTTTCTTCTCTAAACCTTAGCTCTCTTAGTATGAAATATTTTTTAGAACAAGTCAAACTGTGATCTTCCAATCAAAATTCAACTCTATAATTATCCATGTAATAAAGAGGGAAAATTTACATGTGTTTATTTATTATATAATTTAACTAAAACTCATTATATATATTTTTTAATGTATTAATACAATTACCATTTTATTACACCTTTATTAATAGCCTAGCTCTATATATCTAACTATATTTTTATAAACTTAAAAAATAATTACTTTTATAAAGATGGATGAAATGATAGTTTATATTTTCCTATCTTTACTCATATATTCATGTAATACTTATTGTGAAATCTATAAGTATTATATAATATCTTTTATAATTAAAACTGTAATTATGATAGAAATACTATTATTATCATGTCAATGTTTTTTTCTTAGTACTTATAGTGTTCACTAAAATTGGGATAAAAATAAGTGTCACGTAGTGACCTTGCACTTGCCGTATTTAGTTATAATTATATATATCAATTTAATTTTAATTTTATTATAAATATTATATATATTTTAATTAATAATTATTTAATAAAAGTAAAATTATTTTAGATTAAAAATTACATAAGAAAATTTGTATAAAATCTAAAAAATAATATTTAATAAATTATGTTGGTATATATTATAAATTC